>APFE030599488.1:0-37111 GCA_000404065.3 Pinus taeda
AGATTCAGAATGATGCTTGGACTCACCAACATCCCTTTAGATTAAGGGGGGGAATGTTGACACCTAATCCTCACAATTGGGTAAATTTATGTAAATAATTAAATTAGGAATGTGAACAGTCATCAAGAGATGAACTGAACAGTCACACCCTTTTGTATATAACAATAACATACCTGATGGAATAATACGAATCATTTTTTCTACCTAATGGAGTTACTGCCTGGCCTGACACGTAATCCCTTGTTACAAGGTGCGGTGGGGTTTTCATCCTAAGTTGGAGAGGAGGGAATGAGTGCCTAAGAGGCACGAAGATGGAAATTTAGTTATTTAAATGAGGGACATTGATTAGTAGGGTGTTCCAATATGTCACATAATGCACATGGCGTAGGTACCCTATGAGAATATGTTCTAGTGGGGTCTTTCCTCTTATATTTTCTCATGTCTTTTCCTGAGGTATCCTTTCTTGTGTCTGTGAGAATTGGTGGCCCGATAAGGTGGTGAAACTTCCCTAGGGGTGTTGGGGATAATTTGATCTGTAGGTGTTCTGCTTACCATACTTGATGTGCCAGGTTGTGCCAAATACCATATGGGTAAGGCCCGAGCTATGTTAGGTAGGGTAAGCATTGTGATGGCTTGATGTGAGACAAAAGTAGGTGGGGGGGGGAGGGTGTAAAGGAAAGTAATTTGAGTGATAATGTATGAGAGGAATGTGATACCACGCATTATAGTACTAGAGGATTCTTTTGGTGGCTGATTTTCTTGAGGTTGTTCACCAGATGATGTCATTACGATGCACACAGGAGCCACAAAAGTGGATGGTAACACAAGGGGGTCCCTTGGATATGTGCCAAGGAGGGAAGCGTGGTTGAATATTCCTGGGCCAACCTCCTTCAAGGAAGGGATCAATTCTATTTTTCCCCTACAAAGGGTAACACACTATCAAGTGGAGGGATATCCTCATCTCATTGTGCATCAACGGGTCTATATTTATGATTTTCCTATTATGGGGGAAACTCATGGTGCGAAAAAATGATAATTCAACTACCTTCATTTCGTACATATAACTTTGTCCAAACATGATGTTATAATTGAGAGGGGAATCAAGGAATTTGATATCAATGAGAATTATCTTTTTCGAAATTTTAACTGGGACATTCTATAATATTCCTATAGGTAATGATGGGTGGACATCATATTCGCTTAAATTCATGGAAGAAGTAGTGAGTTTAGGGGAACCTAGCTTTTCCCAAACTGATTTTGACATAATTCATATGGACACCCCTTCATCAATGATGAATTCATGGATAGTGACAATAGTCACTGGGATTTGGAATGCACCTAAAGATGGTAATAATTCCACGTTTTCCAAGTTGAAGGTGATTAATCATGAATCTAAAGGATCAATAACACCTAACATGGAATGGATGGCTTTCCATTGAGTTGGAAAAGTTTGAAGAACCTCCAAATATATCATGGAATATGGAGATTATGCAAGATCATCGACAATCCTATAATGATAGGATATCTTTGTGTTATCTGATGTTCATCATAATGGTTCTTTTACCATGTTAGAATTAGGTTCAATGGGAGGTCATTGAATTATCAAAGGTGGTGTAGTTGTAATTGATGGCATTGTCACAAGGGCTGAGGGATAAGGTTCTAGGGACGTCCCATAATCTACACTACATGTTTGGAGTAGGACATTGGTTCCATGCATGTGGATGTCATGATTTGTGGGGTTACTTGATCTAAGCCCTACCGGGTTTTGGTAAGGCAGAGGGCTAGCCTCATGTTGTACCACAATGGTTCCTTGAAGGGGGAATGGACTTTGTAGAAAAATGGGTTCTTGGTTGGCTTTGAATTTCCCCTTAGTCTCTCGCATGTGTTTCAACCATGGGAGTTGAGGAAAATGGTGGCTATAATGCCCATATTCTCCACAGATTGCACAAGCATGATTAGTTAGAAGGTTGTTTTTCTTGTGTTGTTTCTATGGATTATTGGTACCTTGTTTTGGATTATGATTTCGGTTAGGGATATTTCTCCTAGCTTGCATATTCAGTTGGTGTTATCATTTATTCCCCCCTTTACCTTGTTTCCCTTTCGGTTTGTTTTTTACTCTCTTCCTATTTGAAATGAGTGGATTCACGGTACTGAGTTGTTTAAAAGAGTGTTTTCACTGAGGAAAAGAAGGTTGGAAAAAATTAGCACCTGCATTTTATTTGGGTGTGGTGTTATTTTTTGGAGGGTCAGGAAAAGGGAAGTATGTATCCATGTGGGGGATTTCCATAGGTAGGTTAGGAAGTAGTTGTGCCATATTGTGTGCATTGGGTATTTATTCCCTTGCATGGGAGGGTTAGGAGAAGGTGTAGGAGGATTGTTATAATACCCATGATGAGATGGTGCTAGTGCTGCAGATGTACCAACAAAATGGAAAAAGGATGGTTGTTGGCCATATGTATTCCCTTAATATGGGAGAGCACACCCAGGTTGAAATTGGGAAACAATCCTTATTAATCCATCAGTAGAATTAGATGTCCCTTGTTTTTATTAGGAAAAATATTATAGGTAATAAGAATCTGGTATGACAGAGTAGAGGAACCTTTATTGCATATATATGAGCTTAAATTGTTGATAATTGGCGATGGCTTCTTCCTCATTTTGTGGTAGGGTGGTTGCGATATATTTTCCAATAAATAGAAAAGTGATTCGAGGAAGAAATCTAAAAGAAGGGGAGGGTTAGCATCTACCTTACAAATACTATGGAATTTATTTCATTCGTGTATATGGTCCACAATATGTGTAGAGGTAGTTTATAAAAAATGGGTCAATAAATCCAGTCCTATGTTGTGATGAATTGGGAGCTAGAAAAGATGAGGAAATATTTAGCCAAAGATTCAAAGGCGTGATGTGCTTTTGAAACCTCACTCACATTCCACTTCATTATAAGGCCATTGAGGGTACACTAAAAAAGTCTCATTCTAATTGAATATTCAATAATGATACTGGAGAAACACCATAGGTGAAAATACATGCTATGGTTGGCAGGGTGTTGGGGCAAAGTGATTGCCTATCATTTAATTTGTCAACCTGGGGGTTTCGTAAAGTTGTGAAGCATGCGTGCACTGTATGTGCTAAGAATTATCTTTCAGTTTAGATCAATTTAACTACAAAATAATGAAAACCAGTTCATCTAATCTATGAAAACAAATAATGAAAATGAAATTCAACTAACATGTGAAATAAAAAACAACTAATGTATGCTTAGTTACTCCAACATTCAATTATGAAGTGTTACCTTCTTGAGATGATGTGTAAGCATCTATTTATACTTTAACTTCTAATGTCCTAGAAAAGAAAGTAAAGTGTGTAGAAAATAACTCAGTAATTGCATGTATCAAATATTCAACCATTCAATCTTGAAATATGATTAAATCAATTTCTTAGAATGATATTTAGAATATTTGTTAATGCAATTAAATGAGGATCTTAAAAGCAAATATAAAAGCATGGAAAAGTAAATCTCAATGATTGCATAAGTTGAACTTTCAATCACCCAATTTGAAGTCACTTTCTTGGCCTGATCCTTTATTCAATTATACAATGAATTGATAGATTGATCTAATAAAGTAAATAATAGAACATGAAAGGAAACTAAATAACTATGATCCCTTGCCTCAAACTTAATCCAATTAGAAAATACATAAATCTTCCCTATTGAAATGTTTTTAGAAAAGCAAAGATTACATAGTCATTCTAAAACTAATACTAAGAAAGCAAATGAACTTTAATATATAAAAGCAATTAAATCTCACAATAATTAGATTCCCATTCCAATGGTGTATGAGGATGGCAAGTGAAGAAGCTCCATATGCAATAAAAAATAAATCTTCAAATATCCAAGTATAAGCTCCAAATTATCTATTAAAAACATGAGCATTTCTCCAACTTTACACATGCCTTTCAAAGGATAAGGCTCTCCTATTTATACAAAAACATAAGAAGCTACCCTATTTAATGAAGATCCACTAAAATCTCATATAGTTACAACCAAATAGCTCATACTGAGACACATATCCCTTAAGTGTCTCATAGAGTTCTAATCCAAATAAGAAATGATGAGACACCTCATAGAGTTGTTGGCATTATGACACAGGTATTGTCCTTGATAGCAACTCTCTCAGATGATAGATCACAATACTGTAGGTTAACAGCTCAGAGTTATAGATCAGACTTCACAGAATGAAGAAAGAGAGGTATACACAGGTTCACCATTGGCCAAGCCGCGTATACATGTTGGTTCACTATGTACAAGTCGCGTATATGTACACACACAATTTCACAAAAGGAAAATCACGTATACCTTGGAAAACTAAGTTTTTGGTCCGAAGTGTTTGGTCCATGGTATTTTGATCCATGGTATTGGTCCAAGGTATCAGATCCATGGTATTGACCCTAGGTATTTGATTCAAGGTATTGGTCTTACATGGTTTTGGTCCATGGTATTGAGAAAGGTCTAAAACTATAAAAGGAGGAGAATAACATTAGGCCAAGACTCTTAAGCATTGAATATCTAATGAAGAGTGAGATCTAGTATGTAGGTTATTGGGTTATGGTTCATTGCTAGATCTGAACAAAGGAGGAACATTAGCGGTTGATGAAGGATAAGATCTAATGATGGATCAGGATCTTAAGGCATAAAGTGAACTATCATTATGTGTTTTTGCTCATGAATATTCTAGATCTGAATACTGACACATATATTATTCTGTAAATGATATGATCTGGGTATAACTGAAGTCTGGTATAGCTGCAGAATTATGAATTAATGTTTGCAGATGTATACGCTGGTTGTCTTTGAGGAAAGCATGTATACACGTAGGATCGGCATAAGAAAGTAGAATATACCTTATAATCTATGTTTTAGTTGATGTTCTTTATTGTTGCAGTGTTCTAGGTTCTAGCTTGGGTTCTGATTGTTGTATTGTGTTGACAACATTATGAAATATCAGATTGATGGGTTGTCTAAGTAATTGATTGATTTGGTTGTGGTTGGTTCAATAGGAGATTTGTTGATGCAGATATATTTTATGATTGAATGATGTTGTTGATGGATCCAATCTGAAAATTTATGAAACATGGTCCCTAGAAGAAAGGAGAAGGTTGTATCCTTTTGTAGGTCGGAACCTACATACTAGTAAACATATTAGTTAGTACAAGAGTTGGGGGGTTGTATCTCCCTTCTAGTAGAAGTTGGAGAATGAGAGATGTTTGTAGCCTTCTACAGGTATAAGCCTGCGTACTAGTATAAGGCTGCACCGGTACAAAAATTGTAAACATAATTTTATTATTATTAAAAGAAGACAGAGATGATTGCAACAGGTGGTTTTCACCCACAATGGGTTTCCACCTTATATCTTGGTGTTTATGTGTGTGGCTTATGTGTGATGCTTTATTATGTTTTTACTACACTATCTAATGAATTATTGATATACTAATTAAAGTTCCTTACATGATAATTTGGGTAAATCAAAAGATCTCTTCATATACGCTGGTTTCATTAAGTATAGTTGCGTATACATGCTAGTTCACTGAGCTAAAGTAGCGTATACAAATAATTTTTGAAAATTAAATTATTGATCTGATAATACTGATTCACCCCCCCCTCTCAGTATTATTTCCAACAATTGGTATCAGAGCAGGTTCTTCAGAAGAAGCTTGATCGCTTGAAGGTAGATCCATCATCATGAGTAATCAGGAAATCAGGGATCCATCAAACAACCAATCTTTGATGGGAGAAACTTCATTTATTAGAAGGTAAGAACCACAACCTATCTTCAATCTCTTAGAACAGATGTCTGGGAAATCGTGGAAAGAGAATATACATTTCCATAAGCAATTCCTACAGATACGACAGGTAAAAGCAATATGAAACCAATGCCACGGTTGTCAATACATTATTAGAAAGTCTATCACAATCAGAGTTTGTCAAAGTTATGCAGCTCAAATCAACCAAATAAATATGGGACAAAATTGTTCTAAGCTACAAAGGAGACTCTCAGGTAAAATGTGGTAAACTGCAAGCTCTTAGAATTAAATATGAAACTCTCAAGATGCACAATGATGAAAGTATAACTAGTTATTTCTTGCGTATAGATGAGGTTGTTAATTGCATGAAGAATCTGGGTGAAGAGATAAATGAATTTAACTTAGTTGAAATTTTTTTAAGATCCTTATCTGCTAAATTTGAATCAAAAGTATTTTCCATAGAAGAAAAGAAAGATCTACAAAATATTACTATGACATAGCTTCACGGAACCTTAACTGCCTTTGAGATGAGAAAAGGAGGTCCATCAGATATGGGAGAAGTCACATTTAAAGCTTCAACAAAAGGAAAAGAAGAACTCAATGAATCAGGACATATCTCAGAAGAAGAAGAGGAAGTAAACTTTGTAAAAAAGCTTCAATGGGGTTCCAGAAGATTCAGACGTAAACTACCTTTGAAATGTTTTGCATGTGGTAGATTTGGTCATTATGCTGCCAAATTTACTCATAAAGATAAATATGATAAAGGGAAAGAATATGCAAAATGGAATAGAAAACAAAGTGTAAGCAAAAAGAACTATTATACTCATGAAGATAGCGATGGTCTATCAAATAGTGATGAAGATGAAAATAATAATGACTATAGACTTCTGATGGCTTATGAAAATGATGACTTTTTGGATGCTTTAGATGAAGATGACCTTTATGAAGAAATATATAAACTCAAAATCTATTTAGAAGAAAAGAATATGATTATAGGTACCTTGACATACCAACTTGCTGAAAGAGAAAAACACAATGAAAAACTAGAATGTGAAATTGTGGGTCTAAGAAAGGATCTTGAGAAAACAAAAGCTCTCAATCTTAGATTTGCTAAAGGATCAGAAAACTTAAATGAAATTATCAAAGTGCAATGTTCTCCTCTAATAAAGACAGGTCTTGGATATACTAAAGAAGCATCTCAATCAGAGAAGTCGTCAACCTCCACTAAAAGCTATCTTGATGTAGCAAAGAGAAATGAATAGTTTGACAATCGTCAGCAAAGGCATAAAACTGATCATCAGGTAAATCAAGCTCAATTTACTTCAAGGATGAACAAAATCCACAATCAACCACATGTAAATCATACTCAATTTTCTTCAAAGACAAGCATCAGTAGAAACTACAATCACTAGGTCAGTGGATTTGATAATCGCAGGAACTTCTTTAATGGTCAATGTTTCTCATGTCATAATTTTGGACACAAAGCTGCTCAATGTGTTGCTTACAAAACCATCATGACTAGAGAAGCACAAAATCAAAGGAATGTGACAGGGATCAAGGAAATTTCCTATAATAACTTTTCTCTTCTTGAAAATGAAATAGAGTGTTGAATCTGTAACAACTTTGGCCATGAAGAATTTGAATGCAAGATTAAATTTTGGAAAATATCTCAAAAGGATCAAACTCCATTAAATCCCAAAATATGGAGAAAGAAAGAACTGCAAGAAGAAATATGTGGTATAACCTTGTATGCAGAAGGACAAGAAAACCCATGTTACATCGACAGTGGATGCTCAAAACACATGACAGATGACAAAGAAAAACTACACTCATATAATGCCTTAGAAAAGTAAAAGAGTGTCTCATTTGGAAATGATACTCCTACTATCATAAAAGGTAAAGGATCTATTTTATTGAAACAAAAAGTTAAAGCTAGGAATGTTATGTATGTTGATGGTTTAAAGCATAACCTGTTGAGTGTGAGTCAAATGTGTGATCAAGGAAATGAAGTAGTGTTTTGATCAAATGGATGTGTTTTTCATGAACTTGACATAGGAGAAACTGTGATCAAAGGTACATAACTCCAAACAACCTATACATACTCAAGGGAGGGCAACAATAGTGTTATCTAAGCAAGAATTATGAAAACTGGCTATGGCACAGAATATTGGGGCATCTAAGCTTTTCTCGAATAAGAAAAGCATGCAGGTTCCAGGTTGTTCGTGATCTTCTAGATATCAACATTCCTTAAAATACTGTATGCAAATCATGTCAATTCGGTAAGCAAACCAAATCACACTTCATCGAAAAGGAAGGATCAGCTAGTAAGCCTCTTGAACTTGTTCACACTGATTTATGCGGACCGTCAAGGAAAAAGTCACCTCGTGGAGAAGAATACTTTATATTATTCATTGATGATTTTTTCCAGAATGTGTTGGATAGGTCTTCTAAAGCATAAAGATGAAGCATTTGAAAAGTTCAAAGCCTTCAAAGCTTTGGTTGAAAATGAATCAGATCACAAAATCAAATGCCTCAGATTTGATTGAGGAGGGGAATTTACCTCGGATGAATTCTTTGACTTTTGTGAACAACATGGAATAAGAAGGTAGTTCTCCACTATAAGGAATCCTCAGCAAAATGGAGTGGTAGAAAGGATGAACAAAACTATTCAACAAATGGCTCGTGCTATGCTAGATGAATCTGGAACTCCTTCAACTTTCTGGGGTGAAGCTACGTTCGCCGTTGTCACTATTCTCAACCAAGCAAATGTTCGGGTAAACAAAACTCAAACTCTACATGAACTTTGGTATGGTAAGACTCCCACTGTAAAATACTTCAAAGTTTTTGGAAGCAAATGTTACATCAAAAGGACTGATGAAAAACTTGGTAAGTTTGAACCCAGAGTAGATGAAGGTATTCTTCTTGGCTCTTTGTTCGGAAGTAAAGGGTATAAATGTTATAATAAAAGACTTGGGAAAATTATTGAAAGTATTGATGCTGTGGTTGATGAAGCATGAAAAAATCCAAAACAGGTAAAAACTGAAGGTTATGACAATGAAGAAGATGAGGAACATTCTCTTACATCAAATCACAATGATTCTGAAGAAGAAACCAATGAAGCACTAGAAGAAGAGATAATGATAGAAGAAAAGACTCCGTCCAGGTATGTTCAGAAAAATCATCCAGAAAATCAAATTTTTGGGGAAAAAGGGGTAGGTGTGCAGATAAGAAGAACCATTGTCGAAGCCTCAAGCTATCTAGCCTTGCTATCTTCCACCGAACCTCAAAATGTAAATGAAGCATGCAAAGATGAATGTTGGGTCAAGGCCATGAATGAATAACTTGAGCAAATTGAAAATAATAATACTTGGGAATTAGTTCCTAGACCTCGTGATAAGAATATCATAGGAACTAAATGGATATTCAAAAACAAGCTCAACGAAAATGGAAAAGTTATTAGAAACAAGGCCAAACTTGTTTGTAAAGGATATGCTCAACAAGAAAGTATAATTTTGAAGAAACTTTTGCACCTATTGCTAGACTTGAAGCCATAAGACTGTTTCTTGCTCTTTCTAGTTTTTAAAAATTCAAACTATACCAAATGGATGTAAAATTTGCCTTTCTTAATGGAGACTTAGAAGAAGAAGTCTATATTGAACAACAGGAAGGGTTCATACTTGGAAATGATGCAAAACTTATATGGAAAATTAAAAAAACTCTCTATGGTATAAAACAGGCTCCAAGGGCATGGTATTACCATCTTGACAAATATCTCCACCAACAGGTTTTTTCGAAGGGGTTAGCAGATAGCAATCTATATACAAAGATGGACACTGATAAATTACTAATAATTGTTGTTTATGTTGATGATATCATTTTTGGTAGCAATGAAGAATCCATGAGTCATATTTTTTCCTCAGTAATGCAGCAAGAATTTGAAATGTCCTTGCTTGGTGAGCTTACCTACTTTC
Organism: Pinus taeda; assembly: GCA_000404065.3. Taxonomy (NCBI): domain Eukaryota; kingdom Viridiplantae; phylum Streptophyta; class Pinopsida; order Pinales; family Pinaceae; genus Pinus; species Pinus taeda. The sequence continues at coordinate 9,777 of APFE030599488.1, forward strand.
TTGGTCTACAAGTTCAACAAAATAAAGATGGTATTTTTCTCTCACAAACCAAATATCTCAAACAGATCCTGAAAAAGTAGGGCATGGAAGATTCTAAACCAGTATGTACCCCAATGGTAACAAGTTGTAATCTTAGCTCAAATGATGAATCAGTAGAAGTACATCAACCAACTTACATATCCATGATCGGCAATCTACTTTATCTAATAGGTACCTAGCCAAACATCATGCATGTAGTAGGAATAGTTGGAAGATTCCAAGCAAATCCTAAGGAAACACACCTTCAGGCAATCAAAAGGATTTTCAAATATCTTCAAGGAACATAGAACTTTGGTTTATGGTATCCTAGAGATACAGATTTTACACTTCATGCATATACAGATGCAGATTGGGCAGGAAGTGTTGATGACAAAAAAAGCACTAGTGGTGGTGCATTCTATATGGGTTCCAGATTAGTGTCTTGCTTTAGCAAGAAACAAAGTTCAATTGCATCTTCTACAACTGAAGCAGAATACGTGGCTAGTGCATCTTGCTACCACAACTACTTTGGATGATGTAAACCTTGCAAGACGTTCAGATCACATGTACTCCAACCATATCCATTCTATGTGATAATACAAGTGCCATCAGTATTTCAAAGAATCCAGTCATGCACTCCAAGACCAAGCACATACCCATCAAATATAATTTTCTACGTGAACAAATGCTTGAACAAAAGGTCAAATTGGAGTATGTTCCCTCCAAAGAAAAGGTTGTTGATATATTCACTAAACCATTACCCAGAGAGACATTTGAATATCTCAGACAAAAGCTAGGAGTAATTGTTGCATCATCCTGCTATTAAATCCTATGTTCTTCAGAGAAAGGTGGTTATATGTAAGTTTCATGAAGCGTAGTCACGTATATATGCTTGTATATATGGGTATAGTCGTGTATATGTTGTTTTGAGTAAAAACAGTGGGCCAGACTCAGGAGAAAGGGGTCTGATATGATTTAGTGAATTATCTACTTTTCTTGATGATCGTTTTAGTCTGTTGATGACATGTGGAAATATGTTGGCTCTCATAAGTTGTTGATAACTTGATATATATCTGATTGATGATGATGCCTTGATAACTCTTCTGATATATCAAATGATCAGATTTGATAGTGAACATCTGACATAGGTTCAGGGGGAGAATATGCTTCTAATAATGCATTTTTGGGATTATCTTAGAAGATATCAGTGCAGATTTTGTTTCAGGTGGAAGAGGTTTATGGGGAGGACATGGTTGCTGGTCTAGATGCTGATTGACAGGTGCTGCTGATGATATTTGTTGATGACTATCATGGTCTTGTTTAAGATATTTGGTCTCTGTTATATATGCCATGTATATCTTTTAATGTAATGGTCATGAAAAAGACCTAATTTGTAACCCCACTATGCATGGGATGGATGATGTAATGTTTCTTATTTTTGACATGTATAAACAATTGATATATCCCCACTTGGTTGAGTGGATGAGTCAAATTTGGTATATCCCCTCTTGGTTGGGAGATGGATGTATGTATGAGCCATTGGTGGTAGGAAGGTCATTTATGATGAATGTATAGAGTCATGTTCTTCTAGAACATCTTTTTGCAGACCTTGCTTGTGCTCAAGGGGAGCATGGACTCGATCATGGGAGCTCAATCAACACACTTTAACATATCAAAGACTTCAGCATGCACTCAAGGGGAGCATGTCCCTTTGCCCTTGATGTCAAAGGGGGAGAGTGACTTGGTGTGGATGTTGCCATCAATTCCAAAGGGGGAGATTGTTGGAATTATGACACAGGTATTGTCCTTGATGGAAACTCTCTCAGATTACAGATCACAATACATCTAGTTAATAGCTCAGAGTTACAGATCAAACTTCACAGAATGAAGAAAGAGAGGTATATGTAGGTTCACCATTGGCCAAGCCACGTATACATGTGGGTTCACTATATACAAGTCACGTATACGTACACACACACTTTCACAAAAGGAAAAGCGTGTATACCTTGGAAAGCTAAGTTTTTGGTCTGAAGTATTTGGTCCATGGTATTTTGATCCATGGTATTGGTCCAACGTATCGGGTCCGAGGTATTGACCCTAGGTATTTGATCCAAGGTATTGGTCCTAAGTGGTTTTAGTCCATGGTATTGCGAAATTTCTAAAACTATAAAAGGAGGAGAATATCATTAGGCCAAGACTCTCAAGCATTGAATATCTGGTGAAGAGTGAGATCTAGGATGTAGGTTATTGGGTTATGATGCATTGTTGGATCTGAACCAAGGAGGAATCTTAGCGGTTGATGAAGGATAATATCTAATGATGGATGGGGATCTTAAGGCATAAAGTGAATTGTCATTATGTGTTTTTTCTCATGAATATTCTAGATTTGAATATTGATGCATATATTATTCTGTAAATGATATGATCTAGGTATAATGAAGTCTGGTATAGCTGCAAAATTATGAATTAATGTTTGTAGATGTATACGTTGGTTGGCTTTGAGGAAAGCGTGTATACACATAGGTTTGGCACAAAAAATTAGCGTATACCTTATAATCTATGTTTTAGTTGTTGTTGTTTATTGTTGCAGTGTTCTAGGTTCTGGCTCCGGTTCTAGTTGTTGTATTGTGGTGACAGTATTCTGAAAGATCAGGTTGATGGGTTTTCTAAGTGATTGATTGATTTGGTTGTGGTTGGTTCAATAAGATATTTTTTGATGCAGATAAATTTGATGATTGAATGATGTTGTTGATGGATCCAGTCTGAAAATTTATGAAACATGGTCCCTGGAAGAAAGGAGAAGGTTGTAGCCTTCTTTAGGCTGGCACCTACGTACTAGTAAACATATAAATTAGTACAAGAGCTAGGGGGTTGTAGCTCCCTTCCAGTAGAAGTTGAAGAATGGGAGAAGGTTATAGCCTTCTGTAGGTAGAAGCCGGCGTACTGGTATAAGGCTACAGCAGTACAAAAATTGTAAACATAATTTTCTTATTATTAAAAGAAGATAGAGACGATTATAGTAGGTGGTTTTCACCCACATTGAGTTTCCACATTATATCTTGGTGTTTATGTGTGTGGCTTATGTGTGATGCTTTATTTTGCTTTTACTGCACTATATAGTGAATTGTTGATATACTAATTAAAGTTCGCGACATGATAATTTGGGTAAATCAAAAGATATCTGCATATACCCTAGTTTCATTAAGTATAGTTGCATATACACGCTAGTTCACTAAGCTGAAGTAGCGTATACAAATCAGTTTTGAAAATTAAATTATTGATCTGATAATAGTGATTCACCCCCCCTCTCAGTATTATTTCCAACAAGAGTTACAATCCAAATAGGACACATATCCTTCTTTGACCTTTATCCAAATCTCCTTTGAAGGGAATTCGAATTTGAGCATTGGAGGCCACATAAGGGTGCCTTGGAAGGTTCCAAATGACCTACACATGTCATGAAACTCAATCCACATATATAGATACATGAAACCATGTTAATTTACTAGTTTTTAATCATAAATTCACTTTAAACACATAAAATAAATAACTTTGGTAAATAAGGATCCTAACCCATATATTTATTAAAATGGTGGCTAATGAAAGTGTATATGGTTATGGAGTTGCAACATGTGAGTGAAATGGTGGAGATAAAGGTGAAAGTGGATGTCATTTTGAAGGCATTTTGGAGGCCCAACATACCCCCCAACTAGATTAATTGCATGTCCTCATGCAAATATTACATTAATTCCTTTGATTTGCTCGCAACGTCTTTGCTTTTGAATGGGCTTGGCTTATATCATATGTCCTTAAACTTTTCATTTGACAATTTTATTTATTTTTGCAAAGTATTCCTTGTCATACATTGAATTGCAACATGTTTGGTTGGTTCTTGTGTTTCAACCAAATTGTAATTGGTATTGGTTCTTGTGTTTCAATACCTTGTTTCTTTTTGTTGCAGCAAGATTCATTGAACATATTTAAGAATGCATCTTTAAAATCAGCCATATAGTGTGCTCTTAATTTAGACATTATTTGCAAATCATATAACTTTTTGAACCATAATGCAATCATATTGATTAGGACAAGTATGTTAGGATGAAATGAAAATGTGTGATGGTGTATGATATATGAATATGAAATGATGTTCCTTCCCCCCAACTAAAGATATGACAATGTGAAAGTGGTAGTGAGGAATTTCCCAAAGTTACAATTTTAGTATTTTAAGGAATTGCATGACTAAAAATTAGAAAACCACATACCTTCACTTACCTTCAATGTGCATGAGTTAAGGAAATTGAAGAGTGTGGCTACTTCTGGATCATGGAATGAAATGTAGAATTCATCTGCTTCTTGGTTGTATAAATGGTGGATGAGGTTCTGAAGTGGATTCTTTATTTCTACTGCTAAATCTATTGTATCTACTGCAAAATGCTGAAATGATATAGTCTTCAATTACTATAAAACTAATGGTACAACTCTAGTCATGTGAATAAATGTGTCGGTGTCGAGCATGAAGAGAGGTCATTGGATTACCAACCATTGATGAATTATGTTAACCAAAGTGAGGCAAACTCACCATTAATGTCAATGAGTGCCAAGATACCTAAGTACATCTTGTGAAGGGTGAATAAATGAGCCGATGTTGAGCCACTTGCAAGATCCAATGATCAAGGGACATTGATGTATTCCCATGATTGTTGGTGAGAGAGCCTGTCATTAAGGCATACAAGCCTCAAGGTACTAATGAGGACTCTATCTTTGGACCTAGATAATGTGTCGATGTCATTAGGCCAAGGCTTGTTGGAAGGAAGGCCTTAAGGAATCCTCCATCATCTAATGTAAGCATGAAACAATGATTTTGAAGGACTATGAATGGAAAATTTTGCGGTGGATCAAGGTGTATTTAATGGAAAGGAAAATGACAAGTGAATGGAAAGTAAAAGGACAAATCAGCATGTAAGCGAGCTGAATGTCTTTATGAAAATGGGTTATGAGTTAGTGAAAGTAAGGCAGGAAAATATAGTTTCTATGAATAAAAATGAGCAGTGAAGGAAAATAAGATGAGAATTTTTATTGACCGACTAAGTGAAATGCAAATCGACTACAAAGGAAATGAGATGAAGGTTTTATTGACTGAAGGGGTATGGATGCAATGGAAACATTGGCATTTGAAAGGCTTGCAACTGCTGGATCTAATATGCATTAACATGTGCTCATGCATTAATGTTTCATCTTTGTTGCTGCTTTGGTCATTTTCTTGTGAAATAAATGTGGTCTTTGAGAGACACTATTTGCTTATGGTCATTTGTTCTTCCTCCTGGAACCTACAAAAGCTAGTACTTCTTCTCCAATGGATTGTAAGGTTATCAAAATAGAGAGGTGATAAATCTCTCTGTTAATGACATTTACATAAAAAAATAAAAAAAAAATCGGTACTATTAAACAAGTTCATGAAAGAAAACCAAAATAGTTTTATACTTGTGTCAAAAGTAGTGCCTCAAGTTACCTGTTGTTTCTTTCAGCAATTTCTTCAGTTTTTACTGTTTCAAAATTTGATAATAGCTTCCTCAATCTGTAGATATCATCAATATGTTACCAACGACGTTTGAATCATCAAATTTTGATGTCGTATGAGAAAGTTAGACTGTTTTGAAATTTTTATGAAACAATGAAAATTATCATGTAAAATGTGGCATGGGAACCTGATGCTTCAGTGAAAGATGATATACCCAGATGAAATGGCATGTTGATCATGAATTTCTGGTTAGAATGCATTGTTTGACAAATAAATCATTGAGTTAAATGCATAGCTGCAGAATTGTCAATTAGCTACAGAATTGCTGTTTAGTTGTAGAATTGTTGATTAACTACAGAATCATTGTTCAGCTACAGAATGTGAACAATTTTTGTAGCTAAAATCCTGAACAAACAACCCAAGTTAATAAATAACCAAAAATGAATTCAAAGAGCAAGAAACAATGTTGTGGTTTACTGGAGCCAAAATATAGTGATAATTGCAATGCCTCTTGTCAAATTTACATCATTCCCACCAGATATCGTCAACTCTTCGTTGAGTAAAGGGATTTCTTCGTGCTCTTGGACATTAATGCGTATAGAAGGAGAAGAAGCCATAACAAAAATCAAAATCAACTCTACTTACAGAAAGACTAGTTGAGAAAACACGATATCATATGTTAACAAGGTCTTCAGTGCCACAAAAATGTGTATAAGATATTAATTCAATGCCCCTGCATGCTCTTAGATTCTCATTTACCCAACTAGATTAGTGGCCTATAACTTCTAATTGTAGCCATTAACCATACACCATTGGATAGGTATTGACTTTAGCGGTGAACTAATAATCAAATCAACCAATTACTGTTGTAGCAGGGCTGCGGACTAATGTTGACCATGGAGAGACGATATTGCCATCAATGAAGCCTCCTTTGTCACTCCTTTTTACACATTTTTCTTCTGTGGCAGCGAATCCATGGATTTGGTGGTAGAAAATCTCAATTCTAATTCCTCAAACCACCATAGCATCCCAAAAGCGGATTTGATTCTTGCATGGCCGCAATTGTTGTCTCTGTGCATTAATTAAAACTTTTTTTTTCTCAAGTAGTCAGCTAAACAAGGTCCCAAAGAATCTCAAATTTCTCTCAAACAGTTGTGAAATTAAGGAAACCGTTTCCATGTCTCGGTTTTTTGAAGTTCATTTTCATTTGGACGGAAATCACATTTTACAATTGACATTTTTAAGTTTTCCATTTTCTGGAAATGGTGATCCAGCAATAAAATTCATTTCTGGCAACAAAAATCGATTGTTGTGGTTGAATATTCTTATTTGTAGTTTTATTGGTTATGCCTATTGGTTCATGATCGTCTTGGGAAATTCTTGCAGAAGGCAGTAAGTAAAAACTGGTTTTTTTTACGTAACCTGGAAAATGTAGGGCGACAAAACAATGAGCATATTGGTTTCTAAATTTCTATCAAATTTCGCCAGATTTCCGCTAATTTTCCAACTGCTCAACCATTACGCCCACCATTTATGATTTTAGTTATTAAGTAATTGCGTAGTCAGATTGTTTTTATTTTTGGAGGAGATCGCTTCGAACAATGGATTTCAAGGATGTATGTTCACTATCATCACCCTCGCTTTCAACAAGTCGCTGTCATTTTTATACAAATTAGTCATTGCACCTAAGTTTAGAACCCTGATGGAAATCCTTTTACAATTTATTTATGGCAATTTTTTAATAAGTATGCAAACCACAATTTATGGCAGGTAAATACCAACTTTCACCATTCATAATTGCGTGTTTGTACCTCTCTGTCATACCAGTAACTAACCTTGTCTTATTGAATTCACGAGTTAATGGTGGGGTATTTGTTTGATCTGGCCTTCATTCTGCATTCAATGAATTTTTAACGACTATACTTGATTTTGTATTTCATTTTAAATGTTTTGTGGTAAGTTACGTTGGTTTGGTTTTATGCATTTTTTATGTTTTGTTTTTTTTTTAATAATATATGTTACATTTTTTTAATTAAAAATATATACATATATGTTTCATTTAAAACAAAACAATTTATTAATAAAGAAAATGCATTTGATTTATTTTTTTAATTGAAAAATCAAATTGAATTAAATCAAATCATGAAAACAGAAATTAGTTGCAGAATTGCATTCTATAGTTAAATAATTTTTATGATATACTAACAAAACAATTTCTTTTTCTAATCCTCCAAGTCACATGAAATGCAGAAGGAGAGCATACTTAGATTTATTTTGTTAGCATAGTCAAGATTTTATCAATCTATTCTTCTATAAATTTTGCAAAAATAAAATGAAAAGGCTTGATCTCATACCTTAAATTATCGTTCATGACATTCGCTTGCGCTCCTTGTTCTCAACCATTTGTTTTATTGAAAAATTTTCCTACAAGGGGTTAGTAGATGGGTGGTTCTTACTGCACCATAAAACATCAATTTTATCCTAAAAACTAAAAATAAAAAATAAAAAAATTCCTATCTATCTAAAAACTATTTATTTTTATTTTTTAAAGTATATTCATGCTTCCAATGAAGCCATTTATGGATTAGAATTTTTGAAATGTTCATATTCCAACTTGAAAAATCTACCTTATTGTTTGTAAGGATATGGGAAATCAAATTGACCTTTTGATTTGCCACAAGGATCTCTTTAATAATTGATGAATATTGTGGTGTAACCACTTCTTGATACCATTCCTCAATGTAGTCTTTGGGCTGCATTCTAGATCCTTTGTCCATAAATGGTTAGTAAAAACAAAATCAAATAAAATACACTCTAAACTGAAACCTAGGTCCTATGCACACTTCCTTGGCAACGACACCAAAATGTTGGGGAAAATTGATTTCCTATCATTTAATTTGTCAACTTGGGGGTTTCGTAAACTTGTGAAGCATTTGTGCACTATATGTGCTAGAAATTATCTTTCAGTTTAGATCAATCTAACTAGCAAATAATGAAAACCAGTTCATCTAATCTATAAAATCAAATAATGAAAATGAAATTCAACTAACCTATGAAATAAAAAATAACTAATGTATGCTTAGTTACTCCAACACTCCAAATCTCCAAGTATAAGCTCCAAATTCTCTATTAAAAACATGAGCATTTATCTAACTTTACACATGCCTTTCAAAGGAGAAGGCTCTCCTATTTATACAAAAACATAAGAAGCTACCCTATTTAATGAAGATCCACTAAAATATCATATATTTACAACCAAATAGCTCATATTGGGACACATATCCCCTAAGTGTCTCATAGAGTTCTAATCCAAATAAGAAATGATGAGACACCTCATAGAGTTACAATCCAAATAGGACACATATCCTTATTTGACCTTTATCCAGATCTCCTTTGAAGGGAATTCGAATTTGAGCATTAGAGGCCACATAAGGGTGCCTTGGAAGCTTTCAAATGACCTAAACAAGTCATGAAACTCAAGCCACATATATAGATATATGAAACCATGTTAATTTCCTAGTTTTTAATCATAAATTCAATTTAAACACATAAAATAAATAACTTTTGTAGATAAGGATCCTAACCCATATATTTATGAAAATGATGGCTAATAAAAGGTTATATGGTTATGGAGTTGCAACATGTGAGTGAAATGGTGGAGATAAAGGTGAAAGTGGATGTCATTTTTAAGACATTTTGGAGGCACAACACAGGGTCTTCTCCTTGTTTACCTTCAAATTTTGGAATATCTGATGGTAGTTTGGTCAGCATGGTCAGCCATGTAGGGTCATGGGCTAGGGGATCATTTGTCAGCTATGAGAAATTAGGAGATTCAATGAAGCTACAAATGATGCAGCCCATGTGGTTTTGGCCACTATGGTGTGACCTTGTTGAGATGTACTAGTGTTACTTTGAGAGGAATTGGTTCCTAATAAAGTGGCATAAATGATGGATGAACCTAACAAAGTAGAAGGGATATGTCATCCTGAAGTGGAAGGTCGAGTAGGGGATGCTACAAGACTTGGCACTACTCTCACTAGGAGTGGGAGGTTTTGAAGGAGCCTAGAGTGGAGGGGAGATGTGGGGTCCCCTATGGTGCCATAGTAGGTGTGTGAAAGTATTCAGTGGGAGTTTAGAAAACCGAATTATCCACACACATAAGACAAAGTGAAAAAATAAAAGGATAATTTTTTCCTTTAAAGATTCTTAATGTGTGAAACAATCCAAAAAGAATTTGGCATAAGGTTTTGTGTATGAAAAAATCCTAAAATACCTAACATCCTTCCACTCAATCAATAGCTAGGCCTTTAGAAGGTTTTTACGATAATGGGGTCTTAAGCCATAGACTAAAAAACCAACAAACGTAAGGATGGAGGGTTATAATGAGGGGCACTAAGACCACATGCTAAAGAAATTGGTGACACTTACAATAGTCATTTGAAATCCACTATAGGTGCAAGTTCTCCCACACCCACCACCTATAGGGAAATATTCCCTCGCTTGGAAAGTAAGATACCTCCACCCTGTGGGGATGAGAGAATCACAACTTCTATTTATCAACATTATACCTAGAACCCCTACCAGGAATCTTGAGATTCAAGGAGGCCCATGATAATCTACAGTCTAAGCCTTACTCACTTCATAGGTTTATTCTCATCAATATTTTTTTTCCACTATGTTATGGCGGATTTCGAGCTCCCTAAAATGACAACTTCTATGTTTCAATGTAAAACAACTAAGGAATTTATTGGGATGCCTATTCCACTAGTCCTAGCTTAAATTATCAATTTATTTTATGACCCTTATGGGGAAATTAGATAAGTTCAAGTTAAGGTTGACTTTAAGTAGTATTACTTTCACTTAAGGTGTGAAAAATGAAACTCAAATAAACTAAGTACAAATTTATAATTCCCTACAGGATCACCAAATGGTGGAAAGAGGGAATGACATACTCTTTGTACAAATTTTAGATGAAATTAGTGTGTGAATTATGTGTGTGAAATGTGTGAATGGTGAACATACAAAATGTGTTTGAAACAAAGATGGATATCATGTGATCTGTTACAAGGTCTCCCTAGTTAGACAATGTATGTTGTACCCTACAAAACAGGAAAATATGTGTGTATAAAGGGACACTTTATCCTCATAGTTTAAATTGTGCAAATTTCTAGTCCTATAGAGAGATGGAAAGTAGTGATTTTAGAGACTTTTTGGATTCCTTACAAGTTCTCCAAATGGTGCAATAGGGAAGAGATTACTCTCTTTCTTATTGACACCACTCCTAGTTTTAATCTACAAACTTAAAGCAAATAGAGAATCCATCCACATGGAAAAAAACTTGAAAAATTATCTACTTAAGTGGTTACTACAGAAAAATACATCCTATATAATATGAAAGAAATTTGTAGGAATGAAGGCATGTCACTAAAGGATGCCTTCAACTCAAAAAGAAAGGGAATTACAAGTGTAATGTGTGTAGGTTATGCCTACACAATCATGAGGGTAGTCGTGCCTATTTCTTCAAGACCCATGATAACAAACCAAAAAATAAAATAGAGAAAAATTATAGTCAGATAGGGCATGGGGGTGCCCTACAACCTACATATAATGTTAGCATAATAAAACGAAATGGAAATAGCAGAGAAAGAAATCCTACAAAAAACCAACAATATTAGAAAAACAATAGTGGAATTGTCATTTTGTGGTGTGGAATTTAGTGCGATGATGTCCAAAATTCCTTCTTCCTTTGTAGGTTGGTTGTTACCTACAAATAAGCCCACAAAATAGAAAATGTTAAAAGTTATACATGGAAAAAATGCAATGTTAATGGTGAAGAAACAAAGCATAGATAATACACTTAGAACAATAAAAGAAACAAGAAGCAATGAGAAAAAAACTAGACAAAGAGAATGGAAAAGGATCCAAGTTTATTAGTTGTTGGTGCAAGAGAAGGAGAACGAGAGACTTTGAGCTCAACTAAGGGCTTTAGAGGACATGGAGTGAGATGCTTGAGAGAAACTAACCCATACCCTACTGGAGATGCCAGAGGATCGGTGGGCATCTCTGGGTGAGAACATGTTGGATTTAGTGATCACACCACATATGAAGTGGAGGTCAATTTTACGAAGGGTGGAAGTAGCGTAGCTACAACTCAGTCAATTTTGATCCCTGATTGTGAGGAAGCTAGGGTCCCTCTCGCAAATGGCATAGGTAGTCATGAGATTGGTCCTTCTCGACCATGCGGGAAGAACCCATTATAAGGATGCTTCCCCTTTTATGGATGAAATATATATATATATATATATATATATATATATATATATAATATATATATAACTTAGTTTAGACAATGATGATTTTGGATGGTTCACATGATGTGATGCATTTTATGGTATGCATGTTTATTTATGCGATGTTTCATTGAAGTTTTATTTATTTATTTATTTATATTTATGATGAGTTGAATGCAACACTTACCAGTCTATGACATGATTAGCAAGGTAGTTGACAACATTATTATTTTAATGTCTAGGGATATGTGATAAGGTCACATGATCAAAACGATGTACGGACAACTGAGCATGCAGGGATTTTCTAAAGAGGAAAGGGTCACAAATTTGGAATGTACGATTTAGCTGCATCACGATAATTTAGGAATCAAGGAACATATGCAAATGACAAAATCGTAACAGGGATCCTCCAAGACACCTATGACAATGTTGTATCCAACTTGATTATTGGTGGCTAACCCAATGTAAACACCATTATGATGGAGAATGATTTGATCAGGGGAGTAAAGATCCCAAGTCGTTGAAGTGATATTTTGTGACCATTGATGAACGCCATTAGTAAAAACATCGTAGTAAGTTGGTGGTTAATCCATATGTGACACATGATATGAACACAGTTTAGGGTACGTCTTGGTGAGGCAATCGTTCAAAACGAAATAATGGTACAAAACAACACCATAAAGTGTAAAAGAGATATGTGGTTAGGGATGCAATTTTTCAAGGTAGAGCCTATCGATTGGGTCTTTGATACATGTGCCATCAAGTTCTACCAAAATGTATGTTCCTTTAAGGAGGAAATGTTTGAAGATGTAAGGTCCCTTCCATAATGTTTCGAATTTCATTGGTCTTAAAATTTCATTGGAAACATTGTAGAAAAGTACTAAGTTCCATTTGTTTAATGATCAAGTGGTGATGTTGCAATTAAAAGAGGATTTGATTCATTTTTTGGTTGCCTTGTTATGCCAGAGATATTATTGCCAACTTTCGTCAATGTGTTTGAATGGTATCAATCAATTCTCTAAGGGAACAATGTAAGGAGGAAGTTTGATTGCAATGTGTAGCATGGAAATTTCACATTCAATGGGAAGTACAACTTTGATCCCACGTAGTGAATGGAAGGGAATAAAATATGTGGATGTTTTTATCGATGTGTGGTACACCGATAGAGAAGAAAAGAGCATGTGATTCCAATTGGTTTTGTGATCGTTCACCGTATGCTACAACATTGTTTGAGGAATTTGTTTTCTATCACCCAAAAAGTGATCACCTAGCCATTTTCCATTAGGATGATCGAAATACATCATGTAGTATGGGTTTTACACATTAAAACCCATTTTCACCATAAGAAATAATTTAGTGAACCACTTTTCTTAAATTATTTTAGTTTAATTCACCCACATGAAAATAACCCAAAAAATTATTTAATTAATTTCATGTTATGTTCATATATTTACCCATTTATATGAAAATAATTAATTTTGTTTTCACCCACTTTTACCATTTCTACAGAAATAATTAAATAAACAATTATTTATTTAGTATTCCTTAACCATTTCACTTTTATCCCACAAAATAATTGTTAAATCGTTATTTAGTAATTATTCAATTTGACCACATCACTAAGGAATTAAATAAAACATTATTTATTTATTATTCCTTAATCATTTCACTTCTCTCCCGTAAAATAATTATTAAATCATTATGTAGTAATTAGTTCTAACTTATTTTGACCATATCTCCTAGAAATAATTAATAAATCATTTTCATTTATTTATTAATTATTTTTCTTAATTAAATCAATTAATCATTATTTTTTGAGTTAGTTAACTAAATAAATATTATTGACCATTTCTCTAATCTTTTCCTCTCCCAAAAATAGTAAAAGGCTCATAATAGTTGGATCTTTTTTCTGTCAACCAAATATTTTATTATTTGACTAGATCTAGTCTAATCTAGCATTTTATTATAAATAGAGATTTTTCCCTTGTCACACGCACATGGTCACTATCATCATTGTCATTATGATCTTGCAACATTTGAGCTCTCCACTTTGAGTTCTACTATTTTCTCATGTTCCCCATTTGCAAACATGGGAGAGAGAAGAAACCACTTACAACACAGGGACATAAAGAATGCTCCCACAAAGGAGGAATTTATAGACCCACATCAGGGGTGCTATTTCATTAATAAAATAAAAAAATTGTCTTTTCATGGGGTTCCATTCCTATAATGTTTAGCATTTATTTTCAAAATACTATGATTTTTTTGCAAGTTTTCTACTAACATTTTGTGCGGATTTGAAGATAGTTATTGAGTATTACATGGTTTTGGAGTTTGTTTTACACTTTTCTTTGTTTTTAGGTTGTTTTGTCACCGACATTAAAAAGGATATTTTGGTAATCTCATCTAGAATTTTCCTCCTCTAACAAATGAAAATTCCAATATGTTAAAACCTCATATCCTTGGTGACTTCACTTCCTTTTCTACATTTTTTTTTTTTTTTCTGTTTCTATTTTCTATTTTTATTTTCTAGTGGTTTTTTGGAAAAAAAAACTTTTATTTCTATGTTTTTGTCTGTATTTTGCATGTTATAAGTATCGACCGCATAGGAGACAGTAAAATCTGACCACACCCTCAGATAAGGAGTGCATGACTGCTAATGTGAGTTTCTGGGGTTTTTAAGAGGTGGACCAATGTAGGAAATATGCCACAACCTGCACTGTAATGTAGGAATAGGTAAATTTTTGCACTCTCCAGAAATTTAATTTTTTTTTTAGTTTTTTGTTGAGTTTCAGTTTTCAGTGTATGATAGTGGGATTTCTCCTCATCCTTTTAGTAGGAATTAGGCCTTGATCTCATCTTTTTATTCAATTTTAGAAGGAAGGAAAAAATCTCTTCTAGGGTTTGAATTACACCTTCACTAAATAAAGAGGGGTTTTTCTAATTTGATAGTCTACTATTGAGAGATGCATGTCAACGTTGTTCTAGAAAATTAAACCTTTTGTTTTAACCTTTTTTATACCAAACTTCAATTGTGCCCCATTTTGGCCTTTTGTTGCATTATCATTGAAGTCTCTCCTCAGTTGCATCTTCATAAGTTGGTTTGTTTATTTCTTTGCTGCTTTTTCTACATAACATAGGCATGTTGACCATAGGTCCCAACACCTTTTAGTTCTTATTCTATTTATCTCCATTTTGTTGCAATTGGAATTGGTTGGGTGGGCACCCTATAACACCCACTAATCACTTTATATCTAACACATAGTGGTTTCCATCTTGGGTGCTTGAAATCCTCCATTATCCAATGGTTCAAAGAGGGTGTTAGGAAGAATATTATTAGAGGGGGTAGTGCCTAGGTCAATGATATTGATCAACGATATTGGTAGTTCCCCTTAAATCTGCCACTTCTTATTCAAAAATCTAGGTTTGCGGCTACCACCCAGAAGAACTTTGTGCGATGCATATGAACACTATTCATATCACTTCCCTTGTCTCCATTGTTTTCACGATACACTTTTTTTTCATCATGATATGGATGTCACTATTAGGGATGTCTCAACTCCTCTACGTATGGCCTCTATAACCTCTTCTTCACTGAGGCAGGAGATTAGTCAACCCACTATCATGATTCAACCTCCTGATGTGGAAATGGCAGAGAATTTTGTACCCATCCTTTACCTTTCATCACCCATGAGTTTGACATATTTAGACTCCTTGGGAGAATATTAGTGAACATATTTAGATTCACCTTCTGAAGTTTCTTCAGTCCCAACATTGATTCACCTTGAGTCCAATAGTCACTAGTATCCCTCTGTATACATTGTGCATGTGAACCATATCTCCCAGGATGATAATTGGTTCAATAACACCTTACTTTTAACCCAAAAATTCAAAACACATCCACCTTGTGGCCCTTACATTTCCACAAAATTTTTGGGTAAGGGGGGAATCTACTTTTGAGGGTCCAGAAGAAGTGATTCTCCCTAACCCCCATATTGTATCTGGTAGTGTCAACTCTAGTACCATTATTCTTCACCATCTTGAAGAACTTCTAAAGTACCACATCACTCCAAATCACCCTAGGGATGATCCCCTTCATCATTCCTACATCTTACCTCAACAACCTAGTCCCTTAGACATTGTTGTTGTTCAACCTCAGTGTCGTCTAGGTGAGCATGAGTTTACTAGATCCCAAGCCACTCCTGAGTATGGTGACACATATTTGTAAACCCATATATTCAATCTCTTTGACTCACATAGGCAGTACCATGTGATATCAACATTCCACCATTTCCTTTCTCATAATTTATCCTCCCCTTCTTCCCATAAGAAGATAAGCATACAATAAAAAATGGTGATCACAAAAAAAAGTGCATAATCATATTATGTACCAAAATCATCCATATGTGTTTTTGGAATCCATTATTCTAAATACATCTAACGTGCTGATAGAATGCTACATGCACATCCATTAGGGAGCATCATTCCCACCTTTTCATACCTAATAATTCCCCCCATTATCATATGATGGGTGAAGCATCTCATGCTTGGGGGCATGATGGCCCCCTTAGCCACCTTATCACTTAATTAACATAGATCTCGCCCTAGGCCCAAATGGTCTAGGTAAGGTTGATTATCCTCTCATTTCTTAGGTAGTCTATCTTATCAGCCTATCTGACGAGCTTCCATTGTTTATCCATTCTTGACTTAGACCCCAATGATCTACGTATGGTCAATTATCCTTTAATTATTTGGGTATTTTTTCCTACCGGTCTCTCTAATGAGCCATATATGCTTCACATATAGCAGATTGATTGATACCATATATTTAAACATTCTCTTGTATGTGATGCCACACTTACCACCTAGTCCCCATTTTTGACTTCGTGGGTGGGGATGAGTCTAGAACTCCTCTAATTTTCCATTCCCATATTATTTCTTACCTTTATTCTTCACCTAGAACCATTCTTCCATGAATAATTGAGGAATCTCACTATGGCCCCTTTGGGCCATTTTACATTATTGTATTTCCTTTTCTAGATTTGATATTCAATTTGGAAGCCATGTTTTCCATGAAGCCTCATATCTCCATTTATTTAAATAGAATCTCTTCATATTGTTTCTCATACATTGGAACCACCTTGTATTTGTACCTATTGACTTGGGTTGATTTTTTCTTTTAGTAACCATTGTTTACTCATGTTTTAAGGGTATCCTTTATGCCAATTCCATGTGGCATCTTGCATATTAGTAACCTCACTCTGTTCAGTGCATTTTCCTATCATTCTGTGGATATCACCTTAGGGACCCCCAGAATTTGGTAGGTAGATAAACCCATACATCTCTTACAATATTCCACCTATCTAGTGTTAGATCCTACCTCACATGGGAACTCTTACACTCTCACATTTTCATTTTTGTGCCCATGTCATTTGATCCCCCTCACATTGGGAGTATGTTTTGGTTTCATAACCAAAGCTAGCATCAATTGTACTTTTCATCCTTATGATCACAACTCATGTTCCCCTAGACTCTCCCCTCTTATTACCTATTTAGTTACCCTAAGAGGTCCCTGTGCCATTTGTATTTGGTTTATTTAGTTCAAGCATCATTTAGTCACCCTTTTTTAGAGCATCAAAGATGAGCCATCATTCTTGTTTATTGCATTTGGTTTCAAAGGTGTCCCCAATCCTCTTTCATTTTAGTTGGTTGAAACTTACAAATAGTAACACAAAAGATTATTAAGGTTAGTGATTAAGTGTAAGCCAAACAAAGCATTGTAATTGGTGGAATGCAATGCATAGAACAAAATAAACTAAACAATGAAAAAACAAACACATGAACTGTGAGAAACAAATAAACAAAGCTAATGGGAAAAGGGCCCTCTTTACTGATTTTTAGTAGAATAGAAATAATAGATTTAAATACACTTGAAGAAATTATAGAGAAATGGTGCTTGATTGCTCTCAGCAAGGAATTCATTCAATCTTGTTTCAAGCTCTTTCTCTCAAAGAAGTGAAGAAAAACTATCAAAATTGGTGGAATCCTTCCACTTGCATTGTATTACTTGATTTCTAGGGGAAATTTTGGGCAACATAATAGTGCTCAAAATTATGTTTCGTTTTTTGTTCTCCAACCACTTGAATTTATGGAATTTTAATCACTCCTTCCCTCCCTTGGCTCATTAATGAGAAGGAGACTTGGGTAAGGACAAGAGGATTCCTTGGGGGCTTTATATCTCCAAATTTGAATTGAAGCGGCTTGAAATTAGCTACCTAATCTGGTATTTTAAGGGAGATTTATCCCCAATCATATGGTGTGGTTTTGGGATGCTAACTATGCACTTTTCCAAACCCTTATGTTTATCGAAGAAGAAGCTGTGAGGTATGGTAAAAATAGCCTTTGGCATGCTCGCAAGGGTTTATTTTTTAATTTGCACTTTGGAGATCCTTTTAATTTTTAATACTTATGATGTTTCCAATAGCGTATGATTCACTAGTATATGTTTTTTAATTCTCAGTGCCATCTAGCCTATAGAAATGTGATACGGATCTTGGGAGCTAAAAGATTGAAATGGATCTTGGGGGGAGAGACCCCCAAGATCTGAATGATTGAAATGGATCTTAGGAGGAGAGACCCCCAAGATCTGAAAACTTGAATTGCCAAAAGAAAAATAGGAGAATGCCCAATAAACAAAACCACAAAGAAACTTTTTATTAAAACCCAAGTGGAAATAAACCAGCTAGGGCAATGGTAGCTTATCTCTGAGAGAGATGTGGCGGCTACATGCCTCTGAACTGTAAGGCTACATTGTGGCGGACAATCTGTCCTTTTACAAAATGTGACTTGTTACTTATAGTATTTTTCAATTACAATACCATGGGTCAATTCATGGGTGAATGAATTGCATGGGTGGATTTTACAATACCATGGCAGATGCCATTTACAATACCTGGGTAAATTCCATGGGTGAATGAATACCATGGGTGGATTTTACAATACCACGGGCGGATGCCATTTACAATACCATGGGTAAATTCCATGGGTCAATGAATAATATGGGTGGATGAGTACCATGGGTTGGTGCCATTTTCCATTCGGATCATTCCTCCCTCCTTAAGAAGCAATGGTCCCCATTGCGTAAAGTTCCCTCCTGCGAAGCCTTTGTTGAATATGAAGAGCCAATGAAGATAAGGGTTTTATGTGGTTAACCCAAAACCTTGATAAATGAAGATCCGAGGATAGAGATACCCTGTAATGCTTGTGACCAACTGTGATTGTGACAGTGTGCGGCCTAGCAAATGGACTTAGATGACAAGGATTTTATGCGGTTGACCCATAACCATGATGTTGGTTGCTGATGAAGTAGAAGGTGCCTACATAGCCTGGGGTGGGAGGGCACGTCTCCAATGCGAACCCACTTCGAATGCTGCTCCAGAATTAAAATGGCCATAACTCAGTCAATATAACTCCGAATATTTATTATAACCTGTTTTTGGAAGCAGAAGGATCATTTTGCATCTTCCCATGAGTTGGAAATCCTTATTTGGACACTCTAAGATCTCAGATTCGCACTGCAACAGTTCCGCTGTCACAAAAATTCTGATAAAATAACTGATTTTAAATCAGCGATATCTCCCACATCCGAACTCTGATTCGACCCATTTTTTTTTTGAAATTGGGTGATTTTTCGAGAGGAATCTAGATCTGGTATTTGTTTTTGTAAATTTTGTACCAAATGTTTCAGATCTGATCTGCAAAGTCGCCTCCCAGAAAAAATTCCTGCAAAAAAAATTGAGACTAAAATATGCATGAAACCCTCATTCCCATGGAATCGTAACCTGCTCTGATACCACTGATCCGGATCTTGGGAGGAGAGACCCCAAGATCTAAAAGATTGAAATGGATCTTGGGGGGAGAGACCTCCAAGATCTGAATGATTGAAATGGATCTTGGGAGGAGAGACCCCCAAGATCTGAAAACTTGAATTGCCAAAAGAAAAATAGGAGAATGCCCAATAAACAAAACCACAAAGAAACTTTTTATTAAAACCCAAGTGGAAATAAACCAGCTAGGGCAATGGTAGCTTATCTCTGAGAAGAGATGTGGCGACTACATGCTCTGAACTGTAAAGGCTACATTGTGGCGGGACAATCTGTCCTTTTACAAAATGTGACTTGTTACTTATAGTATTTTTCAATTACAATACCATTGGGTCAATTCCATGGGTGAATGAATACCATGGGTGGATTTTACAATACCTGGCAGATGCCATTTACAATACCATGGGTAAATTCCATGGGTGAATGAATACCATGGGTGGATTTTACAATACCACAGGCGGATGCCATTTACAATACCATGGGTAAATTCCATGGGTCAATGAATAATATGGGTGGATGAGTACCATGGGTTGGTGCCATTTTCCATTCGGATCAAAATGTCTGTACGATTTTTCGATATTAACATTTCCCACCTGATGTATGAGGTTAGGAGCAAGCGTATGGCTGAAATAAATTATGCTCTTTTTCCCAATGATGAGTCCTACTAAATTCCTAAGAGAGAGTGTCTTGTTATGGAGAGGATCAAGAAAACCATTACTTATTATCGAAAAAAAATTGTGCTTGAAAGAAATTTTTATACAAAAAAGTGTTTATATGAGGTGAGCATGTCCCATGCTAATGATCATGACTGTGGCTAAGATACTAAAAATACATAGGGAAATCCTATCAAATTAGTCTTGTAGTGGTTGATTTGTTGTTGGCTTAGGAAGTTAACTACTTTTTCCCTCAGGGGAATCTCTAACAAATAGACCAAATTGGGTGCCCCCATGCATCAGATACAAAGCAATAATGAAGGAGGTGCAATCTGAATACATGGGTCTTCAACTAAATGAGAGAAATGCAATGATCATGAAGTATTATACACCATTGATGTGAAAACTTATTCTCGTCTCGAACATTATAGGGATCGACAAAATCAATGGGAAATGATGTCCCCCACTATTTCACTCGAGATTGACCCAAAATGGGGGGAACAATGAAGAAACTGCTTCGATTTTGGAGGGTGGATGTTGAATTCGACATAAAAGAAGCACGAACTATCCAAAAATGATTCCAATAAATCCATGTGAACCTTATGTAGATATTGCAATATGATGGGTCAAAAGGTGTCATACCTAGGGTTAACAATATAGAATGCATAATTGAGGTTAAGATGTTCTTTTTCTCTAACTGAAGTAAACCCTACCTCATAGGATGGTTGGGTTGTGTGAGAGGGAACATCTGAGGCTATGGAATGAGGTTGATGATAAAGCAGAGGCTTGAAAAAATTTAGTAGTGTGGAGTATATTGAAGTTCTTACAGAACCCCATGATCCAATCACAAGAGGATTTCTTGCATTTTGTTAATAGTAAGTGGCACTTCAATCAAGAGATGTTTATCATTCGAGGCACAAATTTACCGATATCAGTAGAGACTAATATCTATTTTGTGACTAGACTAGTACCATGTGGACAGATTATCCCAATTGATCCTCCCAAGAGTGGGATTTGACTACTTTATTGGGTTGAGTAGTATTGTGGCCTAGATCCATTTGATACCAAAGGCAGTAGGATCGATTTGATTTTGGACTTGAGTATGTAGGAAGTGACAATTATGATAGTCTATATTTTTTTTACATTCCCCCCCAATAATATTATGGGGATCTTTATTGGCTACTTGAGTGGGTACACTCAAGTACTTACCTTAACTGGGCACGGGTGGTGGACCAATGGATGATCGACCAGTTAAATTGGGTGGCACAAAGGCACCTTCGCGCCTTCAATTATGGGATGATCTTAGGTAGAATTTTACATGAGTGAGTTATTTTTATTTGACCTATTATTCTTGTGGATACAATGCCACCCTGTGAGGCACATATCAGGCGATGGGAGCCACTAATGTTACAAGTGGGAAGAGGAAATACTGGCATGTATTAGACCAATCAGGTTGAGGATTGATGCATGTAAAACCCATAGATCATCTTAGAGTATCCATACATTGGGGTGGATTTCAAGATTGATTTAAACATGGGTTTTCCCCTAGGAAATGCATGGGGTCTGATAGGTATGTTTGTATACATGTTATTTCATCTATTTTCATTTATTTTCATGCTCATTATATATATCACTCATGTACTGATGATTGGAATGTTTCTTACAAATACAAAACTTGGTGGGTGTGACCATGGGAGGCAGAGAGTTAGGGGAGAAGTTGCACAGGAGAGACATGCAGGGCATATGTGACCTTGAGACGAGGTTGTAAAGGAGCATCCAACTCATATATTATGGCTGCAGACTGGTGGTGCAACCACTGGTAGTAGGGGTAAGGTGGATTCTCTTTGATAAGAGAATGAGAGGCTCCAGGACAAGCTTGGGACCAATGAGGAGAGGGAGAGGGCCATTCGTTAGAGTGAGATTAATTCCTAGGCATGGTTGATGCACATTTTTATAGGTTTTCTAGATGCCTGATGGGACTTATTAGGTGAGGACATGATTGGGTTGGTGAACGCACAAGATAGAGAGTGGTGGTATATCTCACCGAGGTTGGCAGTTGTTGCGTCTACAACACATCTTCTTTTGGACCTAGGGCAAGGGGAGGTTGTTGGGCCTGCAACACGTGGTTGTTTAGACAGTTAATTGTTTAAAATAAAAAAATATCAGTCTAACATTAATTTATCAACCCAGTGATTCATCTTTTTTTATTTCAAAACGGTTGGTAAAATCTATGCAAGGGACTACTGGAAACCAATGCTAGTGTTATATGAGGTAAACAAAAACCAAAATATATCATGTAAAAGTAAATTGATCCTACCTAGCAACAAATCACAACAATCAATTTAAAAACAAACTCTGTGTATAAATGAAATCAAACCTTCCTTTACAAAACTAGAATTCCAGTGCACAATTAGTTGTTCATATTACTCTAAATCAAGCTGAAATCAAGGAACAATAGATGGAATCTTCATTCAATACTTTCAACTATTTAACTATTCTTGAAATGAATGAACATTTATTAAATGACAATAGCATCTCAACAAATAGCAATCAGAAACCAAAGGAACAACAACCACCTACTTAGGAAAGAGTTGTTAGGAAAAATACATTAAATCCAATTATTATAAAAAATATAAATAAACTTTCCAGCAACTATTTTATGCATAAATAAAGGAACATTAACCATTTAGGAAAAGGAAACACTACAAATTTAAACTAATTTATTTTACACATGCAAGACAATACTTCGTCCAAGTAGTGGGCCCAAACTACCAGGAGTTAGGCTACCTTTAAAAGAAACTTAGATCAAGATACAATCGATGAAAGTTGAAAATAGTTTAGAATTATTTGCATTATAATCTTCAAAGATTAAGTACAACCATAACTTAATTCATTGCTCTGTCTCAAAATTACAATTTTTCATCATCAAACTAGAGGTGACTTCAAGCTCTGGTTTTATAATACAAAAAGAAAGTTACAATAGAAGATATACTAGATAAGTAACATCTAGAGAATCAGAGATTCTTAGGACATTCTTCCTAAGTTATGATGAGTCTTCTAACTTTGACAGGAAAACCAAAATTTCTATCATTGCAACAAACTCAATATTTTGGGAACAACTACACTCAAATTAACCACAGACTGTATTCGATGTGCTCTCCTTGTATTCATCTTCATCGTCCCTATTCATAAATATATCTTATCCAACATATCATTAACTCAATTTATAAATAAAACAATCTTGGTCATCTTATTAAAGCATGATTGTATAAATTAATAGATTTTACCAAGGTTTAAACTATATAGAGAAAAAGAATATAATTATGAATAAAAAATGATAAAATATTTATATATAAAAAAAAGGAATTAAATGAGAGAATATAGTAATTACAAGGCCCAACATCACCCCCCAACTGATGTGATTGCATGTCCTCATGTAGTCATTCTCTATAGAGTAAACAAATAATTCACATGCAGGGTAGTCAAGGAGTAAGATTCATAACTCTGTACGTGAATCCAACCCTACGCTTGATTTCTTAGAAAGCCAAATACTCGCATTTTCATGACAACTCATGATTATATTGATAATATGATATAGGACACCAAATCAGGGGGTAATGATACCTACATCCAATCCAATTGACTCCTACCTCCATCCGGATTGTAGTGTATGAATGGACTCTAAAAATACCTTGTTGAAATTTATGGAGGCCAAAGTGTTCCATGTTTCAATTTCTCGTGAATATTTCATCCATCTAATTTTATCCCCTTTGACTACATCTTCTTTGACATCCTTCAAATACTCAAGCCCATAAATCAATACCCTTAGATGAATATCCTTGATTGCAAAGGGAACATTTAACTTTTTAACAAAGTTATAATGCTTATAAAATATAGTGAATGCATTCTCAGTCTTTCCTATAACCCATAGCTCATAATTCATTTCATTTTGTTCAAAGGTACTACAGGAAGTTCTCCATTTTATTTGGTTCTTAGTGAAGCATATAAAGGTTTGAAGCTGAATATGTCCGAAAAATGGGATGACATTCTCATCCCTTTGCTCCATCGACACGAAATTATGCATATAAAGTTCACATAAAATATATTGTATGTATTCATTCTGCTTATGTAAAATGGTTATAAAATTCAAAACATCAGCAAACTCATAAGAGAAACCATGTTGTACATCTTGGATCTTGAGCATCAAGTACTATTCCACTAAAAATAGAGCATAATTGAAAGATGGAATCCTACAGGCCATGATATTTGGAATTATGGAACATATTTCATTTTTCTCCTAGGGTAATTTATAAACTCATTCTTGCAACTTTTGAATCATTGCCTAGGCAGCACTCAATTTTGCAGTTGTTTCTATCTCCAAATTGGTGAATGCATAGAATCGTTTCAGTAATTTCTTATATTTATCTTGAGGAATTGTCTCTCTCTGATGCTTAGCTATAGTTTCCCTTAATGTCTGTGTTACAACTTCTAGATTGAGGGGAGAATATGGAGGCACACTATCTATTTGTGCTCCTTTTTCTATCAAAATTTATTCTTCATTCTATGTTTCTATGGTTTGATACTCATAAATTTTTTCTCTTCTTACTAGCCCTAGGTCACCTTGCAACCTTCCTCTTTCAACCAGTGTGAGGTTTTTTCCCATCTACCAGTTGCCTTTCCTGTTGAATAATATAGGGTAATTAGCTATTGGAAAATACTAAGAGGGGGGTTGAATCAGTATTTCTTACAATAATCACTTTTAAATCTTTTGCGAGCATTAGTTCATCTTCAATTATTATTAACATTTATGTAGTAATAAAAGTAAATAAAAGAACACGGAAGGCACAAAGATTTTAGGTGGAAAACCCCCTCCGAGTCAAAAACCACTAAACCCTTTTCTAATAAATTCTTTAATCTTCAGCCCCAACTGAACTAAAAGCAACAACTTCCTAGAATTCTAGAAAATCATTCTTCTCTAGCTCCCACTAGATGGACGCTCCAATGCCCGAGATTCTTCAGTAGTCAACTGAACGGATAACCCAACACCCAATGAGCTAGAACTCACCCTAGCACCACCCTACCACCCTGATTTTTTCACAGTCTTGAACCTATTGGTGACTTCATGCACCAGCCTAGCACCACCCTACCACCCTATAGAAGAATAAAAGAAGAATGGACTCCCAAACCAGGGAAAATCATCCACTTTAAAATGATATAGAATGATATAGAAGAAGAAGACACACTAGACCATAACCCCAACTATGACACAACCACCTAATGCTGATCCTAGACCTCCCAACACTGTCTCTTCAACTCTTGTCAGATAAACACTTGTACAACTTTTACAATGATGCTTTTACAATGACTCTGTACAATGATACTTTTACAATGTGTGTATGCAATGCTTCCCACTTGAAGATTTCATATGGTGAACTTCTTGATGTTGTTTTGCACCTTGATTGCTACTCTTGTCATTCTACCCTTTCTCACTCTTCAAAACATTATATTATGAATTGATTCTTCTCTTGATGAATATATAATACCCGCAAAAAGTCTTCAAGGAAATACCCATGACATGATAATAGAAAAACTTACCTCATCCTCTAGAGCATATGTTAGTGCTAAATAAAAACAAAAAAATAGAATACAAAGAAACTAATGCAGTTAAGAGATGAACATGCATATACAGAAGATACTTACCTATAGCTTACCTCTGCTACATCATTTTGCTGCACCTTTCTCTTTGCTGCCCTAGAAAGTCTGGTCCTTTGCACCCCTTGACAACACTTAATCTAGTTTATTCTTGCCTTTTAGGAGCACGATATTTAATCTGATATATCTCTGTGATTTCAGATCCCCAATGTGTGATCTTGCTAAAGTATCCCTCTAAGTCTTCTTTCCAATGCCATAGGTCTGACCCGATTTGGACTCTTCACGACAAAGTTATGCTCAATCTCTCACAATGACCTAATTATGGACTAGTTCAGGAGAGAAAATTTGTACGACGTTCCATGTGTGACTGTTTCCTCCTTAGGCTCTGAAATTGATACAAAGAAAACTACATTTTGTGCACTATCCACCACTTTTTATAGCATTCTAATCCTCTTCTCAGAGAGAGAGATAGTTGTGACGATTTTCCCATCGTCACTTCTTTGAGATGAAATTCGGGAGCCTACAAAAACCCTAATTTCCACAAATCATATCTCCCAAAATATAGCACACTAAGATCTGCAGTTCAATCATAGCGTTCATCATGATTGTGAATCAAATGGGTTTTAATTTCAGAATCTAAGACTTCGCACAAATGAAGTTATAGCAAAAATTCCACGATCACACCTTTTGGAGGATATATGAGATTTATTTTTATAGAGTTGAGAGGGGCTTCTATAGAGAATGTTGGAGGGATTTTAGGGGCTTAAAAAATTATTAATTATTTACTATTCAATGACCAAAACCAATTATGAGTGTCATGCCATAACCCCATAGGGATTTAGCCCACTAACTAGGGTTACCAATGTCAAACATGAATATCTCGTAAACCGTGAAGAATTACTTGGCGTGCCATATATCAACGAAAACATCTCGATGAGTAGAATCCATCTAGAATATCCTTGAATCAAAAAGGAGTAAGTTGTCAAGTAAACATTCCCTTGCAATATTAGGGTAGCCCCTGGTGCTGCTTGGGTTGACATCAATGACAACCTCAGATCATCTTTAGATCAACAATCTCCCCTTTTCGCATTGATGGAAACACAAGTACTCCCCCTGTTATCAGGGCACATCTTCCTACTGCCTTCTCTCCCCCTTTGACATCAATGGAAAAGGGTGTTGGGTTGTGTTATATTCTTTCCACATAGTTAACAGGGGTTTGGGGGGTACCTGTAACCCCACTTTATGGGGTCTGGGGCAGCGCCCCGGAAAATTTTGGTTTTGGACCCTATGTTAGGTTGGGCGGACCCACCTATGGTTTTGT
>APFE030599510.1:0-14127 GCA_000404065.3 Pinus taeda
TAGAGCATTGGTAGAAAACAACACTGGTAGAACAATAAAATGTTTAAGAACTGACAATGGTGGTGAGTTTACTTCCAAGGAGTTTGACAGCTATTGCAAGGATGCTGGGATCGAGAGACATAAGACCACGGTTTATACTCCTAAGCAAAATGGAGTTGCTGAACGCATGAATAAGACTCTTCTAGAGAGAGCAAGGAGTATGCTGAGTAACACTGGGTTGCAAAAGGAGTTGTGGACGGAAGTAATGGAAACAA
The DNA here is from genome assembly GCA_000404065.3 of Pinus taeda. NCBI lineage: Eukaryota > Viridiplantae > Streptophyta > Pinopsida > Pinales > Pinaceae > Pinus > Pinus taeda. The sequence continues at coordinate 255 of APFE030599510.1, forward strand.
CTTGTTATGTGATAAACCAATCTCCATCGACGGTGATAGGCTGCAAGATTCCTCAAGAGGTATGGAAAGGTCACCCTTGTGACTATTCTAAACTCAGAGTGTTCAGTTATGATGCAGATGCTCTAGTGCCTAAACATCAACGAACTAAATTAGATCCAAAGTCTAAATGGTATATCTTTGTTGGGTATGGTGTTGGAACAAAGGGATATATATTGTGGGATCCTACTACCCGCAAAATCATCATCAACAGAGATGTAAAGTTTAATGAATCCTCTCTTGTACAGTTAAATGTAGATAGTAGATTGAAACAGGATGATGTATCTGACTTTCAACACATTCAGTTTGATAGCATTTCTAATGATAGTCATGATGACCATAGTTCAGATACTAGTCATGATCAGGTTTCAGAATCAGAACATGAATAGGGTTCAGGTATAGATCATGAACAGGTCTCTGATATTGACCATCAAGAAGTTCCTACAGATGGTAGTCAGCGAATCGAGGAAGTGCCAGAAACATCCTTAAGGAGGTCGACAAGAATCAAATAGCCACCGAGAAGGTACGATGATTAAGTTACTTCAGTTGCATTTACTGCTAATGACGATGAACCTTTGTGCTATCAGGAAGCAATAGAAGGTTCGAAAAGTGACAAGTGGAAAGCAGCCATGAAGGACGAAATGATGGCCTTAGGTTAGAATGGCACATGGGATCTCGTTGAGCTTCCGAAAGACAGGAAAACTGTAGGGTGTAAATGGGTTTTCACGCTGAAACGGGGTGTGAATGATACGGAAGACAGGTACAAAGCGAGGCTGGTTGCAAAAGGGTTTTCTCAGAAAGCCGGCATTGACTTTCATGAGATTTTTTCACCAGTGGTTAAAATTGTTTCAATTAGAATTGTGTTAGCATTAGTGGCTTTGCTTGATTTAGAGTTGCAGCAATTAGATGTTAAGACTGCATTTCTACATGGAGACTTATATGAGGAAATTTATATGGAACAACCGGAAGGGTTTGTTCAACGTTGCAATGAGAAATTTGTCTGCAGGCTCAAGAAGTCATTATATGGCCTGAAGCTGTCGCCTCGGCAGTGGTATAAGAAGTTTGATTCTTTCATGTTGAGTCAGAAATATGTTAGAAGTGAATATGATCATTGTGTTTATTTTAAGCAATTTAAAAATGGCATATTCATTATCTTAGTATTGTATGTTGACGATATGCTTTTAGCAAGCAAAAGAATAGAAGAAATCAACAGGTTGAAGGCTCAGATGGAAAGGACATTTGATATGAAAGATCTAGGAGCAACAAGACAGATTTTGGGCATGGAGATTTTCAGAGACAGGAGCAATGGTAAGCTATGGCTATCACAATAGAAGTATATTGAGAAGATACTCTTGAGGTTTGGTATAAACAATGTGAAGCCTGTGTCAGTCCCTTTTTCTTCCCATTTTAAGCTTTCTTCGAGTTTATGTCCTAATACAGATGAAGAAAAGGATTATGTGTCTCGAATTCCATATGCCAATGTAGTAGGGTGTTTAATGTATGCGATGGTGTGTACGCGTCCAGATATTTCACATGCAGTTGGGGTTGTCAGCAGGTATATGGAAAATCCAGGTAAAGAACACTGGTCAGTAGTGAAATGGGTGCTTCGGTATTTGAGAGGCATAAGTGATTATCGTATTACATATAATAAGAGTAGTGAATTTGTTTGCGGATACGTTGATTCTGATTTTGCAGGTGATTTGGATAAGAGAAGGTCAACATCAGGGTATGTATTTACTCTTGCAGGTGGAGCTATTAGCTGGATGTCAAAGCTACAGAACATTGTTGCTTTATCCACCACTGAAGCAGAATACATTGCTGCTTCTCATGCTTGCAAAGAAGCAATTTGGTTGAAAGGTTTGTTTGGTGAATTTGGTAGGTTGGAGGACAACATCAAGTTACTTTGTGACAGTCAAAGTGCAATACATTTGGCTAAGAATCCGACCTAACATAGTAAATCAAAGCATATACCGATCAAGTATCATTGTGTAAGACAGGTTATCACTGAAAGGGGAGTCTCTCTTGAAAAGGTGCATACAAAGGAGAACTGTGCAGACATGTTCATGAAACCAGTTTTTTTAGAGAAGCTACGTTGGTGTTTGGCTTCTCTTGGCTTGCAGGAAAAATAAAAATAATAAACAAACAGGGTATCAGGCCAATTGTTGTTAAGGTGGAGATTGTTGAGATTTTTGGTTTTCATAAATTAGGCAAAAATCTCAAGTGTGTGACAACAATAGGATTTGTTGCTATATTAGCTCTATTTTTTTGGGAAAGAGTTAATGTATCCTATATTTCTTATGAGTGGATTTATGAGTTAGTTAGATTCTCTTGGCTATAAAATATATGCCCGTACAGATATTGGATGAGTTAGTGAGTGTGAGGAAATAATTATTTTGTAATCTCCTGATTAATAATAATATTCCCGATGCCTCTGTTTGGTGGATGTAGCCCAGATTGGTTGGGTGAACCACGTTAAATCATTGTGTTTATGTGTGTATGTTTTTATACTGTATTTTGTCTTTGAGTTTCCGCTGCGCGTTGTTATGCTTCAACAAGTCCATCACCACTGCACCAAGTTTAGTGTCCTCCTCATACAATGAACGCTACTCCCATTGTAACCACCACATTTTTCGAAAAGAAACTAATCCAAAACCCACTACACCACTGCATCAACTCCTCACAACTTCAAACAACTATCACACAAGCTTCTATGTCACTTTCCCACAACAACATCTACCTTAGAGCTCACTTTGTGCACAACGGACTCTCTCATAGGTCTTAAACAAAGCTCTCCAACAATAGGGCAGACTCTACACACTCTTCACACCACCGAGCCCTCACAACCCTGAATCTGATACCGTATCAGAGTTGAAGACTCAACTCAACAACTTGAAGATTGCATTACAATGGTTGTAATTTATACACAAAGGTAGCCAGAGATTCTAGAGTGAATCCTGCTGAATATCATTATTTCTGGCCGACAGTTCATTGTCGGCTATGGAACAATATTCGCGGTCGCATGAACAAAGGTCATGATTATTATTGTGATAGTGGACTATATTGGAATTGGGTACGAGGGATTTTTTATTTTTCATAAATAAAAAATTATTCAGACAGTCTTGATTTAATAAATTAGGAATATTCTTTGTTATTCGGACAGTCTTGATTTGATAAATTAGGAATATTCTTTGTCTAAGTTACAATTCAACAATTTAATGGTTTGAGAAATGGAAGTCCACGGTTTTCGGTTTCAAAAAGTAAGAATGAAAAATTAAATTAAATTAAATTATATCGTAGTTTTCGGTTTCAAAAGAAAGAATGACAAATTAAATTAAATTATATTTTGGTGGTAAAATATATAAATTCTTCTAACACTTCTATTTTTTATCAAGACCTGGGATTGTTGTATTGAGGCTTCTGTGATCCATGTCAAGTCTATGAGAGATTTTTCGGTGTAAATCATATGATATTTCATTTGTCGACACGTTTCGAACCAACCAGTGGGGTTCATCGTCAGGACAAGTTGAATGAACAGATCAGACTTTGCATGTTAGCCGTTGGAGGTTCTGCTCTATCTATTTAACATGCAAAGCCTGATATGTTCATTCAACTTGTCTTAACGATGAACTAATCTGCATGGAAAGCCTAATATGTTCATTCAACTTGCCATGATGATGAACCACATTGGTTGGTTTGAAATGTATCGACAAATGAAATATCATGTGATTTACGCCGAAAAATCTCTCATAAGACCTAAGATTCTTAAGAGTTAAGTAAAATCAAAATTAATAATATTTTTTTTGTTGCGATAGTTTCTTTTGTTATATATGTATCAATGGCAGACACAAATGAGGCCTTAGGCTATATCAACACATTAATATTTTTAATGTGGGCGTACGAGTTACTAAAAGTTATAGTTCATAAAGAAAGGTTATATGTATAAGCTTAGAGTTTTGACTCATTTACATTTAAAATTTGTAATTTTTTATAATGTCTTTTTGTATCATTAGTGATAATAATTTATTTACCTTTTAAGTATATTTTTATCTTTCTTTTTTCAATGGAGATAGAATAGTGTACCCTTAAGACCTAAGGCACTCCTTATGTAAGGGTCATTGCTTCAAAATCCCATGGATGTCCCACCTTCCTAACCCTCAGTGAGAAGTTATTGTGGTACCAGCGAATGTGAGTACAATATGGACGAGATACATCTAGTCATACACCCCGAAAGCTATCCTTTTATTCAATGGTGTTTCTCCAATACTAGTATATGTTTCAAATGTACCATATTCTTCCATTCCCTATTTTAACTCTTCATTTACCACGATATAAAAGAAGTCAAATATCTTGAAGTAACAACCTTATTTAAAATATATAGAAATATAATAAAAATGAATCTATACCAATTTAATTTCAACGACTCAAATGTTTAATTATTTGTTAATTTTTTAATAAAATTAATATAAATGTGTTAAATAAAACAAAAAATGAAAAACATTATATTTAATCTAATATTTTATTTTATTTTTCAATTGCTAATATATATTATAATTTAAAGGATTACATTTCAATTCTAAGATGAAGATACACATTTTTGAACTTTCAAACTAACCAATAATAAAACATAATATGAAAATGAACATATAACCAACCACTAAACATATGTGATATTTAACCAACCACTAAACATATGTGATATTTGAACTTTCAAACTAACAAATAATAAAACATAATATGAAAATGAACATATGACCCACCATTAAACATATGTGATAGATATCAAATTTATTTTAAAAACCATTAAAATTTTTAAAATAATTAATTAAAATATATTTAGTAGAAATAAATCACTTTATTTTTGTAAAATTATTAACATACACAACATTGACAATAATGTAAGTCATATTCTTATATTAATGTGTGGTGCATAAAATAAAATAATACTTATAATAATAATTATTTCATATATAAAAAAATAGTAGCAAAATAAATTAAATACGTAATTTTATGATACAAATTTAATATTAATTAATATAGAATTATCCTAATTAATTTTTGTTATATTAATTTATAATATAATATATTAAAATTTTAATTATAATATATAATATCATTATATTATAAATATAATATATTAATACTTTTATCTATTTAATAAATTCAATATTGTAAATCGTATATTACTATTACATTAATAAATGTGGTTTATATATTTAGGTGTTACAATCATATTAGTAAATATTAATTGATATAGTATAATAAGTATATATCAACCATTTTAATGATTAGTATTTGTACTAGATGTTGTAAAGGAAACGTCATGAGGCAATAACATATAACAGTGATTAATGTTTCTTTGAAAAATGTTGAAAGATAAAAAAATATCAACAAAATGCAAGCACCATGCTACAATGAAATAGTACTGCAATACTGCTTCCTTGAGCCTTAGAAAGCATGAGACATATGTTGAAGTTAAAGACCTTGTCTAATTATGCCAACATGAATTCCTTGTAAATAAATAAATAGATCATGATTTGCTACCTTCAAAATCAGAGCTCATTTTGGTACAATTCCTCCATATTTCTTCTTGATCATTTCCTCTTATTGTAGACAACCTTAATTAGTACAAAGAAAATTTATTATAGTTTGAAACATTTCTCTCAAAGGACTATAACAATTTTGTTAAAAAAAAAAATGAATTTCTATGTGAATTAAGGTCTACCCTTGAATAAAAATGCACATATATCCAATCTGGAAATTGATCCCATGAATAACATCAACTACACCTCTTCTTGGGAGAATTTATTGTGTTTCTCTTTTGAAGATTGACTCACCTTTGTATTATTTCCTTCATGATTCTTGAAACTATTCAAAACATCACATTTCTCTTTACCACTAACCTCCTTAATGTCTTCCATGTTCTTGTTTTAATCCACCATAGTTTTCTTAATTAAATCTAACCAATGTCATGCAGTTGAAAATAATGTAGAGATCATTCAAGAACATTTAAACAATTTTATCTTGAAAATCAAGCAAGTGTGGTCCATAAGCATGACACATCAAAAGACCACACCTCGCCTTGGTTTTAAAATAATGGCCTAAAAATTTACATAATCAACTTGTCTATCTGACTGGTAACAAAATGAAAGATTATTGTGAATTTTCCATTTTAGACAAGAATGATGGGGATAAATTTGACAAAAAAGGTTGGACGAAGAAAAAAATGCATGTGGAAATAGCACACAGTGGCCTGTGTAGCCCCATGAGAATTTAGTCATTGGAAAGTCCAAATTATTTTATGACATCCATCGACCATGCTACAATGAAATCTTACTACAATACTACTTACTTGAGCCTTACAAATCATGAGGCCTATGTTGATGGGGGTTCATTGCAGCCTTGGATATATTCTATGAGTTGATGTGATGTTCTACTTATGGATACAACTTAGTCTTGTTTGTCACCTAGTTGTCATGATTCAAAAATCAGTCATCATCTCAAATCATTGCATCATTGGTTATATTATGTGAGCTAATGTGATGTTTTGTTTTTCATAATGATTCAAAATTCAATTATTATATCTCAATATTGAATTTCTTGTTATTTGTTTGGTATATGAACCATTTTCAAAAACCACGGGATCACCCTAGCATGGGTGGGGGTTTCAAAAATTGGAGAGAAACTTGAGTGCTTATTGTTAGAAACTGTTGTATAAAATGGGAAAGTTGGATGGTCTATAGGCAATCTGCATGCCATAACATATATCTATTTTGAATTTTATAGTGTATCTCACCACCATCTAGCTAATAAGATCCATTTCAACTAAGAATGTCAATACATCATTGTGCCAATGAAAAAGACCATTTATTTTATCTTATGACATCCCTAACCCTTTTATGTGACTGTGGATCAAGTTATAGACTAGAATATAGTCTTTTTTCAAAAGCCTCAGCAATATCTATTAGATGGAGGGAAAGGTTACAATAAATTTTGTACAAAAAAATCCTTCGGGTTGTCCTAACTTACTCTATGTGTGCTATAAATAATAAGTTCTACAACATTTTTCATATAGCTTCTTGCTTCCTTAGAAGAAAAAATGAGCAAGCTATGTAAACTTTAAACCATTTAGATCTTCATTTTAAAGTTGTCAAACATTTTTCATACAACTTCTTGTTTAGAGGTCAAACTTAAAGTGTTATATGAATTATTCAAATCTTCATCCTTTTTAATTTTTCGTCCTTCCTTATATACAATACATCACAACATCACATACACTTCATCATCAACTTCTCCTTGTTTCCAATGCTAGGCAATGAGAGTTCAGACTCAATTGAGAGATTCTGTGTCATTCATGCATGAATATTTTTTGTCTTGAGAATATGTTGTTCTATGTTATCTTTTCTTTAGGCACCTTTCTTGCCAACCTAAAGAACCTTATAATGAACCTAGATTTTGTACAAATCCTACTTACATATTGATGACAATTTTATATGGATGTCGCTAACCATTTTATGTTGATTTGATTTCATACTCACTGAGTTTTTTTTTTCTTTGTGGATTCTTGACCTATTAAATATTGTTTAATCTATTAATTTTTTCATTGTATTTTTGAACTAAAGATATGAAGTTGGTCACTTTTGTTATTTTGGCTGATAGTAAAAAAATATATGGAGCATGAAAAATATATTCAAGGCACACTTGCCATCACATTTATAGAGCAAATTATAATAGAGTATCAAACTTTTTTTTATCAAATCTAAATTCTCCTATATGAAATAGTTTTTTTATCAAATCTAAACACTCCTATATGCAATCATATTTGTAGAGAAAATTATATCAGAGTACCACACTTTTCTTATCACATCTAAATGCTCCTATATGCAACCCTGGCTTCCTATACATATAGTGCAGTGGGGACACAAACAATAAAAAAAATATTTATCTAATTAACGTTGGGTAGGGCTTTATACAAGAAAAAAGTGCATTAAACATTATAAAGAAATGTTAGGGTGAGGAATTATGAGAATTATCCAAATATTTAAAGCGATAAATGCCTATCCTAAAACATCATAGGTATGCAAAGTTTCACATTCAAACCTTTCATAACTCATAATGATAATTCAAACCATTCATTTCAAAATTTTGGAAAAATCGTAATGAAAATTCTTCATAATGCTTCGCACTCACATGTATTCCCACATGAAGGGGTTAATGAAATCTATGGATGTTGTCCAAGACTCACAAGAAGGCATTGATGAAATCTATGGATGTTGTGCAAGACTCCACAACCACTCGGTTTGGGTTTCAAGGGCCTACATTTATGGAGCGATGCACTTAGTAAAAAATATATTCAAGGCACAATTTCCATTACATTCGTAGAGCAAGAATATCACACTCTTCTTATCAGATGAAAAAGGACAAAATTAAACCATTTAATTCTCACAAGAAATTATTTTTACAAATTCATAAATGATATGATAATTGGTAATTATTTCATACTTTATTATTCCTTAAATATTTTTTTTTTTTTTTTTTTCTATTAATTTAAACAAAACATAAGCAACCATTTAATCTTCAAGAGCAAGTTTACTAGATATATAATTCATATATGATAGGTATAATTTCTATTTTATTATTTCTTAATTTTTTTTTAATTTTTCCTAATTAATTAAACAAAACATAAACCATATTACTTTTGTAACTATTATCTTTACTAAAATATATATAATATGATAAGTGATAATTATTCATATTTTATTATTTCTTAAATATTTTCAATTTTTTTTCTAATTAATAAACAAAAATATAAGTTTTATTTAAATGTGTTTTGTTATTATTAATAAAAAGTTTGATTACTAAATGTTGAAATAAATATTTCTCTTGTTAATAAAGTTAAGTTGTAACATGTGGTATTTCTTCCATGGTTAAGCTTAAGTTAAATTGTAACATGTGGTATTTGTTCCATGGTTAAGCTTATTCCTCTATAGATCATTGTTATATGTCAAATAAGCAATTTGTTGTAAATTTCATATTTGTAAAGATTCAATTATCAAATGTAAAGTACCTCAAAACTCAAACTTCATATTTTAAATTTCATTAATTTATTTTATTTTGTTGATTAAAAATATTTTATAAATTAATCACATCTCTATTATCTTAATTACATTTTAAATATTTTTTATAATTACAAATTGTTATTTTATTTAAAGAATGTTTCTCTAAATTATATAAGAAGAACAAAAAAAATCATTTAATCTAACTCACAATTAATGTTACCAATTCATATATATATAATAATGATAATTATTTCACATTAAATTTATTATATTTTTTAATTATTTAAACCAAATATAAGCATACAATTCCTTGTGTAATATTATCTTTATTAAAATATCAATCGATTTAAATGTGTTTCATTGTTTTCAATTAAAAAATCCAAAATTCCTTAACTAAATATTTCATAAATCTAAAATTAATCATCATGTTAATAAAGTTGCTGAAATAATTTAAATAAAAACATATACCGTTTAGATGTCTCTCTACAAACTTTAAAAAGACAAACTCTCCCATTAAAATTTATTTAGATGTGAGAAAGGCAAACTTTTCAGCGACATAAACAAGTTAAGGCCTCTGATAAGATCAGAAGACCTCAAAAGACCTTTTCTGTTTAGAACACCACCACTCTTCCTTGTGATAATTTCTCACAAAATATTAAATATAAATGAGTATTTTTTTATATCATTAACCAACTCAAAAATAACTCAAATTCCTTATTTCATTAAAAAAAAATTAGAAACACATTCAAACCACTCAAATTTTAATAATATGGTAGTACATCATGACACAAAAGTTATGTCATCAGAAAATTGAAAAATATTTTCTCGCGAACAATCCAAATAATAATAAATTGGTTGACACAACTTGTTTCAATAAAATAAATCGCAAAAATATTTTTTGTTTTATACTGAATAAATATCTAATATTTTTTGTTTTACAATGAATAAATATCTAATGACACATAGAGGCAGCGAGATGACTGGCTAGAATCTTCACTACGGCCAGCCCAAAACGTGATAAAATCTTTTCCAACAAATATATTTACTTTTCGAAGCAGAATATCCAGTGACACTTGAATCGAATAATGAACTAGTAATATATGACATCATAGGTTGAGGCCGAGGCCTCTGAGTTTGTGTTCAACTGGACAGCAATCTCCCAGTAAAACGCTCATCAAATACTTCAAAAATATATATAATTTCTCGGAAAAATGATGTTCTGCAGTCCACAGCCCAAGTGTCGCCGGGTTTGAACATGGCTAACAATATATCGACGTTGTTATCAATTATAACGTTCCATAGTCCATCCCCGCCATAACATTGCATTGGATAATAATTTATGAAATCAGTCCCCACACTCTCCCAATCCAAATCGACCGTTCCTCATGCGATTGTATTGAAAATCCCATGAAAATAACATCATTATTTTGAAATAGCCACATGGAAATAACACTCTTTACTTTAATATTTCAATTCAAAACACACCTTCACATGACCAAATTAAATTTTCGAGCTTAACTTATTTCCGCCCATGGGCATTTGATAATGTCTATCCCGATGATCATGCTGGAATGCCCGTCTATGGCAGAGTGAACATAAATCCTTTTCCTCTTTCCGCTTATTCTTCTTCAATTTCTTTACCGCCGTAACTGTTGTATCAATGACGGTTGATGACGCACAATAAATTTAAAACAAATATGTCATAAACAAATATATATTATAATCTGCCATGAGTTGAACTTAACATTGATTGAAAATATTTTGAAATCCCAAAAATAAAACAAACTAATCAATTGTTTCACCTAGTTAATATTTAAATACAATTAATATTAAAATCATGGGATCAACATGTGCCTACAGTAGCGTTTTATGCCCAAACATTGTTAAAGATTCTTCAGACCAATTACATTGCTTTACCTAGTTAATATTTAAATGCAATTAACATTAAAATCATGGGAACAACATGTGCCTGCAATCAATTAGCGCTTTATGCCTAACACATTGTTAAAGATTCTTCAGACCAATTACATTCTCAACGTCAGTATTAAAACGTGCGGCCGGGAAATGGAGAGACGATTTTTTCGTTGTATTTTCTCATACCTTTATGGCGCGGAAATGCTTAGGGTTAACGAAGATTTGATAATTGGTCTAACTTCCGCGTTGAAACTGGTTATTCCACCACCTTGGAGCCAAAATTTGGTCTACTACAGAATGCCATCTCCGAACATTTTTTTTTCTCAGAACCACCATTGCTTCTGCTTTGGTCTTCTCATCGTCTTGCTCCTCTATGCGCTTCAATTCCGTGTTCGTCACTGTTACAACCAAGATGTTCGATACCGGATACGCATTTTCCATGTGCTGCAACATAAATAATAAATATAATAGTTATAATTACTTGTAATAATGTTATATTGTGAACTCATTTTCTATATAAAATCTAATTGGTCATAATACCTACTTGCCAAAACTTGTAATAACCTCGCCTTTGGTTAGCATAAAGAAAGAATTTTGTACCATCTCTCTGTTGGGGATTTCTTTCGTAAAATCCCAAAAAACAATGCTCTATTTTTTTTCTCCTCAGGATCTTTAGTATAGGGAAGCAAATGAAATTTTGAGGACAGAGATATTTCACACCAATAAAACTTTTATATTCATTAATAAAAACTCTGATACATTAATAAAAACTTTCATACATATTTCTTCCTCTTACTGTGAGGGATTCACCAAAAACTTTTCACCAAAAACAAAATTACTCTGCCTCTGTTACTATTGATTTTTACACTGATGTGTAAAATCTACATCTGTAGAATAAAAATTCTTACATAAGTTTATTGTTGTAAAAGAAATTCTTTCACATTCACTCCTGTGTGAAATTCTTCATTACATTCGAAATGTTGGGTTTTCACATTTCATATTCAAATAAAAAAACATTGCCTTCCCATTCGTTTCAACAAACAACTATATGCACCTCTAAGAAGAAATCCAAATTTCATTGACTCTCGGGAGATTTTTTCTTCTTCCCCTGGTTTTCTATTCGCTTACGGGAACCCAAAATTGGTTCTCCACCAGCGTGCAATAATAATACGAAGTCAACACACACTAAACATATACCAAAAGCATTAAAAAAATGGTGTTGACTTGCCCATACCACTCTATAATTCACGCCCATACATGTCGTATGAAAACATAAAGTTTTTACCTAAAACAATGACACATTCATTTAATGTATTAAAGTTAGAACCGGTGGTTAAATAAAAAAAACATTCTGGCAGGTTGGAGCAGATCCATGTGCGCTGACCTGATTGGACACATTTCACACACCAAGCTCACACAAACCAAATGAACTTTAGCTTCCGGGGAGTGGGTGGTTTTGAGTTCGTACACTGGACGCGTGGTAGCGAGTCGGGGTGTTCGGAGGCCCTTTGAAAAAAACAACTTTTTATGAAAAGCGGTGCGAAATGTACCTCGTGGTTTTGTGAATTAGTTTTCCGGTTGCCGTGGGGCTGTTCAGCTGGTACGGCAGTTGAAATTACGATTTCAACACTCCCCTTTAATTTCAACTACTAGGCATTCAGTCATACCCAAACATTTTCTCAAAAACTCAAAGCTTTTCTGGTCCAGTGGCTTTGTTAAAATGTCTGCTACTTGTTCCTGAGTCCTGCAATGTTCTAAGGCAATTTCTCCATTGCTCACCAATTCCCTGATGTAATAAAATCTTGTGTCAATGTGTTTCGTTCTCTTATGAAACAATGAATTCTTTGATAATGTAATAACTGAGCTATTGTCACAAAAAATCATTGTTTCTTTTGCTTGCTCTTGGCCTAAGCTCCTCAACATCCTTCTCATCCAAACTACTTGACATGTTGCTGTTGTAGCTGCCACATATTCATCCTCTGCTGTAGACAATACTACAATGGACTGCTTCTTAGAGACCCATGAAATGGCTCCTGAACCCATGTGAAAAACATAACCGGAAGTGCTTTTCCGATCATCTACACTTCCAGCCCAATCACTATCAATGTATCCAACTAAATCTGAATGTTCTGAGACATTATATAAGATGCCAAACCTTTTAGTGCCTTTAACATACCTCAGAATTCTCTTTGCTGCTTGCCAATGTGTTTCCTTTGGCCTATCCATGAATCTGGAAATTAAACTAATAGCAAACATTATGTCAGGTCTAGTTGCAGTTAAATACATAAGGCTGCCAACTATGCTCTTGTACAAACTAGGATCAAAATCCTTGATGCTGTCCTCTTTGCTGAGTTTTAATCCCATTACTGTGGGAGTGATTGCTGCCTTGCACTCTTGCATATTAAATCTGCCCAACACTTCATTTACATATCTTGCTTGACAGATAAAAATTCCATTTTCATTTTTATCTAATTCTATTCCTAAGAAGTATCTCAGCAAACCCATGACAGTCATTTCAAATTCCTCTTTCATGACTGTTTTGAAATTTTCGATGAGGTAGTCATCATTACCTGTAAAAATCACATCATCAACATATAACACAACAATTAGCAATTTACCATCTTTTTCTTTGATGTAGACTGTGGGTTCTCCCTCACACTTTTCAAATCCATTCTCTAGTAGATAGGAATCTATCCTACTGTACCATACTCTTGGCGCTTGCTTCAGCCCATAAAGAGCTTTCTTCAATTTGCACACTTTGTGCTCTTCGCCTTTCTTCTCATAGCCTAGAGGCTGTTCAATATAGACCTCCTCCTTTAACACTCCATTTAGGAATGCTAACTTCACATCCATTTGGTAAACTTTCC
>APFE030599510.1:20727-44048 GCA_000404065.3 Pinus taeda
TAATATAATGACACAAACCATTTTATTTATATGAAATTCCTAACCTACATAAGATTGACCATCATTGACAATAATGGTAATCCATATACAAATATAAAAACATACACCACTTTATTCATATGAAATTCGTAACCTAAATAAGATGGACTAAACTGGACTAAACCACTTTAATCAAATGAAATTCCTACTCAACCATTTTATTCATATGAAATTCCTAACCTACACCATTATTGATAATAATGTAAGTTATATAAATAAAAATAAAAACAAAAATTTATGTTTTAAATTTTAAAATTAATTTGGAAAAAAAATGAATATTGCTTTAAAGTAATAGAAGTTAAAAGAAAATGCGTGAATTTGTATGTGTTTAAAATTTTATAGTTTTCAAAAATATTATCAAAAGAGATCTAAATAACACTTTTGAAGAATTTATGTTAACTAATTTATTGTCAATATCAATTTCAATATATAGTCTATATATAAAAAAAGCGAAAAAAAAAATTATGGTTTAAATATTTGGCCTTATTATAAACATTCAAATACAATTAATTCAATAAAAATAAACACATTGTATTTGCACTCTTAAAAATATAATTTTATACTCTCATTAAAAATTACAAGTGAATAAATTTAAATTTAATCTTCTCATTAAGCTCATGTAAATCTCTACTTAAAATAGATCTATACTAATAATATATTAAAATTATAATTATAATAACCAATATTATTAATAAAATATAAATATAATACTGAGATATAAATATAATGCTATGAAAGGCATCTTGTAACTCTCTGGATAAACCCAAAATGTTTCAAAAAGCACTGTGACATGCAAAATTTAATTGCTTCAATTATGGAACAATCTAAGCATTCTACGAAAGTGCAGTACACCTATCCATTTTATGCTGTATTATTCCATCATTCATTAGATATTTTAATCATCTATATGCAGTGAACACAACTATACCGAGAGCAGGCTATCTGGTTACTTTATGAATATCCCTCTGTAAATCAACTTATATTGGGATAAACATGAATATCAACGAAGTTTGTAACCATCAAATTATCAATCATAAATAGCATGCATTACAACATTAAATAGTGATCCATTTTCACACCATTAAATGGTGATCCATTTTCACACCCGATAGAATGCATGCATTTTATTCAAAATAAGCAAACTGGAATGCAAATATCATATATTAAAATTTAACCTATGGTTATATTAATATTAAAATTTCAGTGCAAGCAAGTCGTGAGCAGAATCACTCTCAAATATGTTCTTGGTAACTACAAGTACAATTTCAGGCTTCATATTCATCGTTTTTTC
Source organism: Pinus taeda (assembly GCA_000404065.3). Lineage (NCBI taxonomy): Eukaryota > Viridiplantae > Streptophyta > Pinopsida > Pinales > Pinaceae > Pinus > Pinus taeda. The sequence continues at coordinate 22,058 of APFE030599510.1, forward strand.
GCAGCCTCTTCCACTGCAAACTACACATCGACGCCAACTGCTAGAGGGGCAAAACCAGAACCCCACGCTCCATATGAAGATTTCAGGTCACAGTAAAAACTATCAACTTCCGCACGTTCCAATCCTCCAGGGTAGGATTTTTTATTCAGATACTTGCATGAAGTAAGAGAAAACGTATCAGACGAATCAGCCATGAGGTAAAGCACATATTCAGGCAGTACTGACGGTGAAGCACAAAGCAAGATTAATCTTCAAGTGCTCGAGAACAGAGCAATATTAATTTTCAAATGGCGAAGAACAGAGCAAATGGAAAGATCACAACCAATCTCTATGGTGGCAAATCTCGAACCTCTTGCAACAAGAACGTGCTAGGCTTCCGCTGAGGTCACGAGTTCGCGCGTCTTCCACGCTCATGCACCACTCCGCTCGACCCACGAACTATGTCACAGGATTTGAACTCGAGTGTCAAGTTTTGTGACTCCACGCGCAATAGATCAATTTCTTCAAACACTGATATCCACAACCCTTCCAATTTCTTCAATAAGCATTGCACCATGGTCGACTGCTTAGGATCACCGCACCACTAAACCCGTTTACACTTCTCTTCTCCTCACACGAGCTAGTCAGAAAATTGCAACTCCACACAGATCTTGACTTTCCCGTGGCTGCATAGCAACTCTTCAACATTCACACCAACAGTATGCGCCTCCTCCACACGCATTGCTCAAACGCCGTGGAAACACGTTTCCGGTAATTCCTACCTTGAATCAAGCGCGCACCATCTTGGGTCACCAAATTCCCGTTGAGATTTTCGGTTTTTATAAATTAGGAAAAATTTTGTGTGACAACAATAGGATTTGTTGCTATATTAACTCTATTTTGTTGGGAAAGAGTTAATGTATCCAATATTTGTTATGAGAGGATTTATGAGTCAGTTAGATTCTTTTGGCTATAAAATATATGCCCGTATAGATATTGGATGAGTTAGTGAGTGTGAGGAAATAATTATTTTGTAATCTCCTGATTAATAATAAGATTTCCGATGGCTCTGTTTGGTGGACGTAGCCCAGATTGGTTGGGTGAACCACATTAAATCATTGTGTTTATGTGTGTATGTTTTTATATTGTATTTTGTCTTTGAGTTTCCGCTGCGCGTTGTTATGCTTCAACAATTGGTATCAGAGTGTGTTGGCACGAGTGCGTGCAGATGAACGGATCACTGTAGGTGGAGTTTTTCCACGTTTTGGCGATTGGCGCGGGTTCTGATGAAACAGTCATGCCAGAAATATCCAGTGAATGGATTGGCACGGCTAATAGGGGAATAACAACACCAATCGCCGCGGATCCGACTTAATTAATCGCGCCAAGGTGCCCAGATCCAAATCGGCGCAGATCTGAGGGGAAAAGTCGCGCCAATTAGCCCTCTACTCAAAGTGATTTTGTTCATAGCGCGGATCATCTGTTGTGCTGATCGTGCCAGAGCGCCAACCGTGAATTGTGTTGGTAAAACTGCAACTGTTTATTTTGGTTTTTTATTTTATAATTGCAGTTTGTACAGTAGAATGAATTTTTTTAGAACAAAGACAGTACAGTAGAAGGCGAAGGCATTTGTTATTAGATATTAATTTGATTGATTAATAAGTTGGAATTGGATATTGTTTTTCAGTTGATACAATATGGCGAAAACTCAGAGTGCTCGTTCTGAGATTGAGAAGTTTAATGGAAAGAACAACTTCGAGATCTGGAAGGTGAAGATGTACGATCTGCTAGTGCAACAAGGTGTGGCAAAGGCGTTGATGGGCAAATCTAAACAGCCTTACAATATCACAGATAATGAGTGGGACGAGATGGATGAAAGAGCAGTGAGTGCTATTCGACTGTGTTTGGCGGATGATGTCTTGTTTAATATCGTGTCAGAGAAAACAACTGCTGGTTTGTGGACGAAGCTTAAGACACTGTACATGACAAAATCCTTAACCAATAGGATTCTCCTGAAGTGGCAGTTGTACAGTTTGCGAATGAAGGAAGGTACATCGATTGTTGATCATTTGAATGCTTTTAATACTCTTCTGATGCAATTACAAAGTATAGAAGTAAAAATTCAATCCGAGGATAAAGCTATTACTTTATTGTGCTTGTTGCCCGAGTCATGGGATCATTTTGTTACTTTTATAAGTCTTAGTTCATCAGAAACTATTGAGTTTGATGATGTAGTTGCATCCTTATTATCGGAAGAAACAAGGAGGAAGTCGCATTCAGAAACCTCTACATCAGAAGCTATGATGGTTAGAGGTTGTTCGAAAGAAAGACGCTCCAGTAGGCCGAGCGACTCACGTTCAAAGTCGAAAGGAAAGAAGAGTAAAGTAAAGTGTTGGTTTTGTGGCAAATCGGGGCATTTGAAGAAGGAATGCTGGAAGCGACAGCAGCAAACTTCTAAAGAAGATTCTTCGACAGAGAAGAAGGAGGCAAATACGACAGATACAAGTTTGGCATCTGGTTCAAGTATGAGTGATGAAGTATTATCAGTTAATGTGTCAAATCATGATCAACATTGGTTGTTAGATTATGGTGCATCAAACCACATGTGTATTCATAAATAATGGTTTAAGACATATAAATCAATTAATGATGGTGTTGTGTACATGGGTAATGATGTAACATGTAATATTGTGGGGATTGGGAGTATACAACTACAAATGTTTGATGGGACAACTAAAATGTTAACTGATGTAAGACATGTACCAGATTTAAGGAAAAATTTGATTTCATTGGGAGCACTTGATTCAAATGGATATAAAACTGTAATTCAAAGTGGAGTAATGAAAATTTACAAAGGTATTTTACTAGTTATGAAAGCTAAGAAGGTAGGAAATCTATTTCAGTTAGAAGGAAGTACAGGGTCAGATCATGTGTCTACGGTGTCTGAATATGAAAGTAGTTCCATTCACTTATGGCATCAAAGGTTTGGGCATATGAGTGAAAGAGGGTTTAAAAATTTTGGCTGATCGCAAGTTACTTCCAAATCTAAAGTCTGGAAAGTTAGATTTCTGTAAGCATTGTCTATTTGGAAAACAAGGAACAAAAGTTTAAAACAGGCAAACATACTAGTAAAGGAATACTCGACTATATCCATTCAGATGTCTGGGGTCCAGCCCCTACAACCTCATATGGTGGCTCATCATATTTTGTATCGTTTATTGATGACTTTTCTAGGAAAGTGTGGGTCTACATGTTGAAAAGGAAGTCTCATGTTTTTTTAGTTTTCAAGCAGTTTAGAGCACTGGTAGAACAATAAAATGTTTGAGAACTGACAATGGTGGTGAGTTTACTTCCAAGGAGTTTGACAACTATTGCAAGGATGTAGGGATCAAGAGACATAAGGCCACGGTGTATACTCCTCAGCAAAATGGAGTTGTTGAACGCATGAATAGGACTCTTTTAGAGAAAGCAAGGTGTATGATAAGTAACGCCGGTTTGCAGAAGGAGTTGTGGACAGAAGCAGTGGCTACGGCTTGTTATGTGATAAATCGATCACCGTCAACAGTGATAGGATGCAAAATTCCTCAAGAGGTATGGAAAGATCACCCTTGTGACTATTCTAAACTCAGAGTGTTTGGTTGTGATGCATATGCTCTAGTGCCTAAACATCAGCGAACTAAATTAGATCCAAAGTCTAAAAGGTATATCTTTGTTGGGTATGGTGATGGAACAAAGGGATATAGACTGTGGGACCCTACTACCCGCAAAATCATCATCAACAGAGATGTAAAGTTTGATGAATCCTCTCTTGTACAATTAGATGTAAATAGTAGATTGAAACAGGATGATCTATATGACTTTCAGCACATTCAGTTTGATAGCATTTCTAATGATAGTCATGATAACTATAGTTCAAATACTAGCCATGAATAGGTTTCAGAATAAGATCATGAACAAGGTTCAAGTATAGATCATGAACATGTCTCAGATACTTATCGTCAAGAAGTTCCTACAGATGGTAGTCAGCCAATCGAGGAAGCACCAGAAACATCCTTAAGGAGGTCTACTAGAATCAAACGGCCACCGAGAAGGTATGATGATTATGTTACTTCAGTTGCTTTTACTGCTAATGACAATGAACCTCTGTGCTATCAGGAAGCAATAAAAGGTTCGAAAAGTGACAAGTGGAAAGCAGCCATGAAGGACAAAATGATGGCCTTAGGTAAGAATGGCACATGCGATCTAGTTGAGCTTCCGAAAGACAGGAAAACTGTAGGGTGTAAATGGGTTTTCAAGCTGAAATGGGGTGTGAATGATACGGAGGATAGATACAAAGCGAGGCTGGTCGCAAAAGGGTTCTCTCAAAAAGACGGTATTGACTTTCATGAGATTTTTTCACCAGTTGTTAAAATAGTTTTAATTAGAATTGTGTTAGCATTACTGGCTTTGCTTGATTTAGAGTTGCAGCAATTAGATGTTAAGACTGCATTTCTACATGGAGACTTAGATGAGGAAATTTATATGGAACAATCGGAAGGGTTTGTTCAGCATCACAATAAGAAATTTATCTGCAGACTCAAGAAGACATTATATGGCCTGAAGCAGTCACCTCGGCAGTGGTGTAAGAAGTTTGATTCTTTCATGTTGAGTCAGAAATATGTTAGAAGTGAATATGATCATTGTGTTTATTTTAAGCAATTAAATAATGGCATATTCATTATCTTAGTATTGTATGTTGACGATATGCTTTTAGCAAGCAAAAGCATAGAAGAAATCAACAGGTTGAAGGCTCAGATGGAAAGGACATTTGATATGAAAGATCTAGGAGCAACAAGACAGATTTTGGGCATGGAGATTTTCAGAGACAGGAGCAATGGTAAGCTATGGCTATCACAATAGAAGTATATTGAGAAGATACTCTTGAGGTTTGGTATAAACAATGTGAAGCCTGTGTCAGTCCCTTTTTCTTCCCATTTTAAGCTTTCTTCGAGTTTATGTCCTAATACAGATGAAGAAAAGGATTATGTGTCTCGAATTCCATATGCCAATGTAGTAGGGTGTTTAATGTATGCGATGGTGTGTACGCGTCCAGATATTTCACATGCAGTTGGGGTTGTCAGCAGGTATATGGAAAATCCAGGTAAAGAACACTGGTCAGTAGTGAAATGGGTGCTTCGGTATTTGAGAGGCATAAGTGATTATCGTATTACATATAATAAGAGTAGTGAATTTGTTTGCGGATACGTTGATTCTGATTTTGCAGGTGATTTGGATAAGAGAAGGTCAACATCAGGGTATGTATTTACTCTTGCAGGTGGAGCTATTAGCTGGATGTCAAAGCTACAGAACATTGTTGCTTTATCCACCACTGAAGCAGAATACATTGCTGCTTCTCATGCTTGCAAAGAAGCAATTTGGTTGAAAGGTTTGTTTGGTGAATTTGGTAGGTTGGAGGACAACATCAAGTTACTTTGTGACAGTCAAAGTGCAATACATTTGGCTAAGAATCCGACCTAACATAGTAAATCAAAGCATATACCGATCAAGTATCATTGTGTAAGACAGGTTATCACTGAAAGGGGAGTCTCTCTTGAAAAGGTGCATACAAAGGAGAACTGTGCAGACATGTTCATGAAACCAGTTTTTTTAGAGAAGCTACGTTGGTGTTTGGCTTCTCTTGGCTTGCAGGAAAAATAAAAATAATAAACAAACAGGGTATCAGGCCAATTGTTGTTAAGGTGGAGATTGTTGAGATTTTTGGTTTTCATAAATTAGGCAAAAATCTCAAGTGTGTGACAACAATAGGATTTGTTGCTATATTAGCTCTATTTTTTTGGGAAAGAGTTAATGTATCCTATATTTCTTATGAGTGGATTTATGAGTTAGTTAGATTCTCTTGGCTATAAAATATATGCCCGTACAGATATTGGATGAGTTAGTGAGTGTGAGGAAATAATTATTTTGTAATCTCCTGATTAATAATAATATTCCCGATGCCTCTGTTTGGTGGATGTAGCCCAGATTGGTTGGGTGAACCACGTTAAATCATTGTGTTTATGTGTGTATGTTTTTATACTGTATTTTGTCTTTGAGTTTCCGCTGCGCGTTGTTATGCTTCAACAAGTCCATCACCACTGCACCAAGTTTAGTGTCCTCCTCATACAATGAACGCTACTCCCATTGTAACCACCACATTTTTCGAAAAGAAACTAATCCAAAACCCACTACACCACTGCATCAACTCCTCACAACTTCAAACAACTATCACACAAGCTTCTATGTCACTTTCCCACAACAACATCTACCTTAGAGCTCACTTTGTGCACAACGGACTCTCTCATAGGTCTTAAACAAAGCTCTCCAACAATAGGGCAGACTCTACACACTCTTCACACCACCGAGCCCTCACAACCCTGAATCTGATACCGTATCAGAGTTGAAGACTCAACTCAACAACTTGAAGATTGCATTACAATGGTTGTAATTTATACACAAAGGTAGCCAGAGATTCTAGAGTGAATCCTGCTGAATATCATTATTTCTGGCCGACAGTTCATTGTCGGCTATGGAACAATATTCGCGGTCGCATGAACAAAGGTCATGATTATTATTGTGATAGTGGACTATATTGGAATTGGGTACGAGGGATTTTTTATTTTTCATAAATAAAAAATTATTCAGACAGTCTTGATTTAATAAATTAGGAATATTCTTTGTTATTCGGACAGTCTTGATTTGATAAATTAGGAATATTCTTTGTCTAAGTTACAATTCAACAATTTAATGGTTTGAGAAATGGAAGTCCACGGTTTTCGGTTTCAAAAAGTAAGAATGAAAAATTAAATTAAATTAAATTATATCGTAGTTTTCGGTTTCAAAAGAAAGAATGACAAATTAAATTAAATTATATTTTGGTGGTAAAATATATAAATTCTTCTAACACTTCTATTTTTTATCAAGACCTGGGATTGTTGTATTGAGGCTTCTGTGATCCATGTCAAGTCTATGAGAGATTTTTCGGTGTAAATCATATGATATTTCATTTGTCGACACGTTTCGAACCAACCAGTGGGGTTCATCGTCAGGACAAGTTGAATGAACAGATCAGACTTTGCATGTTAGCCGTTGGAGGTTCTGCTCTATCTATTTAACATGCAAAGCCTGATATGTTCATTCAACTTGTCTTAACGATGAACTAATCTGCATGGAAAGCCTAATATGTTCATTCAACTTGCCATGATGATGAACCACATTGGTTGGTTTGAAATGTATCGACAAATGAAATATCATGTGATTTACGCCGAAAAATCTCTCATAAGACCTAAGATTCTTAAGAGTTAAGTAAAATCAAAATTAATAATATTTTTTTTGTTGCGATAGTTTCTTTTGTTATATATGTATCAATGGCAGACACAAATGAGGCCTTAGGCTATATCAACACATTAATATTTTTAATGTGGGCGTACGAGTTACTAAAAGTTATAGTTCATAAAGAAAGGTTATATGTATAAGCTTAGAGTTTTGACTCATTTACATTTAAAATTTGTAATTTTTTATAATGTCTTTTTGTATCATTAGTGATAATAATTTATTTACCTTTTAAGTATATTTTTATCTTTCTTTTTTCAATGGAGATAGAATAGTGTACCCTTAAGACCTAAGGCACTCCTTATGTAAGGGTCATTGCTTCAAAATCCCATGGATGTCCCACCTTCCTAACCCTCAGTGAGAAGTTATTGTGGTACCAGCGAATGTGAGTACAATATGGACGAGATACATCTAGTCATACACCCCGAAAGCTATCCTTTTATTCAATGGTGTTTCTCCAATACTAGTATATGTTTCAAATGTACCATATTCTTCCATTCCCTATTTTAACTCTTCATTTACCACGATATAAAAGAAGTCAAATATCTTGAAGTAACAACCTTATTTAAAATATATAGAAATATAATAAAAATGAATCTATACCAATTTAATTTCAACGGAGTCATGTTTTTTTATTTTTTTATCTTTTATAAATAATTAATATTATATATGTTTTAATAAACAAAAAATGAAATAGTATTTAAATAATATTGTTTTTTCATTGCTAATATATATTATATTTAAATGTATTACATTTCAATTTCTAAGATGAATCCAAGTTTTGAACTTTCAAACTAACAAATAATCCAAACATAATATGAAAGACATAATCAACCATTAACATATGTTGATATTTGAACTTTTTAAACTACAATAATTATAACGTATTAATGAAAATGAACATATAAATCCACCATTAAACATATGTGATAGATATTAAATTTATTTTTAAACCAATTAAAATTTTTAAAATAATTAATTAAAATATATTTAGTAATGCAATAAATTACTTTATTTATGTAAAATTATTAACACACAATATTGACAATAATGTAAGTCATATTCTTGTATTAATGTTGGGTGCATAAAATAAAATAAAATAATAATTAACATTATAATATAATTACTTATATATAAAAAAGATAATACAATAAAATTACGTAATCTTATGATACAAATTTAATATTAATTAATATATAATTATAATAATAATTTTTCGTTATTATTAATTTAAAATATATATATTAATTATTTAAAATTTTATATTATACTAATATTTATTATTTATCAATGTATGTATTAATACATTTTTCTATTAATAAATATAATTTTTTATTTAATAAATTTAATATTGTAAACTGTATATATCTATCACATTAATAAATGTGATTGATATATTTAGGCATTACAATCATATTAGTAAATGGTAATTGATATAGTATAATAAGCATATATCAACCACTTTAATAACTAGTAATTGTACCAGATGTTGTAAAGGAAACATCATGAGGCAATAACATATAATAGTAATTAATGTTTCTTTGGAAAATGTTGAAAGATAAAAAATATGAACAAAATGCAAGGACCATGCTACAATGAAATTTTACTGCAATATTGCTTCCTCGAGCCTTAGAAATCATGAGACCTATGTTGAAGTTAAAGACCTTGTCTAATTATGCCAACATGAATGCCTTGTAAATAAATAAATAGATCGTGATTTGCTACCTTCAAAACCACAGCTTGTTTTGGTACAATTCCTCCATGTTTCTTCTTGATCACTTACTCTTATTGTAGACAACCTTAATTAGTACAAAGAAATTTTTTTATAGTTTGAAACATTTATTTGCAGAGGACTATAACAATTTTGTAAATAATTTTTGAATTTCTATGTCAATTAAGATCTACCACTAAATAAAAATGCACATATCTCCAATATCGAAATTGAGCCCAAGAATAACATCAACTACACCTCTTCTTGGGAGAATTTCTTGTGTTTCTTTTTTGAAGATTGACTCACCTTTGTATTATTTCCTTAATGATCCTTGCAACTATTCAAAACATCACATTTCCCTTTACCACTAACCTCCTTAGTATCTTCCATGTTCTTGTTTTAATCCACTAGAGTTTGCTTAATAATTAAATCTAACCAATGCCATGCAGTTGAAAATAATGTAGAGATCAATCAAAAACATTTAAACATTTTTATATTGAAAATCAAGCAAGTGTGGTCCATAAGCATGACACATCAAAATACCACACCTCACCTTGGTTTTAAAATAATGGCCTCAAAATTTATATAACCTACTTGTCTATCTAATTGGTAACAAAATGAAAGAGTTATTTTGAATTTTCCATTTTAGACAATAATGATAGGGATACCTTTGACAAAAAAAATTGGATGAAGAAAAATGCATGTGGAAATAGCACACAGTGACCTTTGTAGCCCCATGAGAATTTAGTCATTGGAAAGTCCAAATTATTTTATGACATCCATCGACCATGCTGCAATGAAATCTTACTACAATACTACTTCCTTGAGCCTTACAAATCATGAGGCCTATGTTGATGGGGATTCATTGTAGCCTTGGATTTATTCTATGAGCCGATGTGATGTTCTGCTTATGGATGCAACTTAGTCTTGTTTGTCACCTAGTTATCATGATTCAAAAATCAGCCATCATCTCAAACCATTGCATCATTGGATATATTATGTGAGATAATGTGATGTTTTGTTTTTCATAATGATTCAAAATTTCAATTATTATATCTCAATATTGACTTTCTTGTTATCTGTTTCGTATATGAACCATTTTCAAAAACCACGGGATCACCCCAGCATGGGTGGGGGTTTCAAAAATTGGAGAGCACCTTGAGTGGTTATTGTTAGAAATTGTTGTATAAAATGGGAAAGTTGGATGGTCTATAAGCAATTTGCATGCCATAACATATATCTATTTTGAATTTTATAGTGTGTCTCACCACCATTTAGCTAATAGGATCCATTTCAACTAAGAATGTCAATACATCATTGTGCCAATGAAAAAGACCATTTATTTTAGCTTATGACATCCCTAGCCCTTTTCTATTATTGTGGATCAAATTATAGACTAGAATATACTCTTTCTTCAAAAGCCTCAGCAATATCTATTGGATGGAGGGAAAGGTTACAATAAATTTTGTACAAAAAAATACTTTGGGTTGTCTCAACTTACTCTATGTGTGTTGTAAGTAATCAGTTATAAAACATTTTTCATATAGCTTCTTGCTTCATTAGAAGAAAAACCGAACAAGCTATGTAAACTTTAAACCATTTAGATCTTCGTGTTCTATTGTTTCTTTTCCTTATTTATTGTCAATCCTCATTTTTTAAAGTTGTCAAACATTTTTCATATAACTTCTTGTTTAGAGGTCAAAATTAACATGTTATATGAATTATTCAAATCTTCATCATTTATTAATTTTTCGTCCTTCCTTATATACAATACATCACAACATCACATACACTTCATCATCAACTTCTCCTTGCCTAAAAAAGAAGCATAGAATTTTCTTGATTTATACCTTTCTATATCCTTGTTTCCAATGTTAGGTGATGAGAGTTCAGAGTGAATTGGGAGATTCTGTGTCATTCATGCATGACTATTTTTTCTCTTGAGAATATGTTGTTTATATTATCTTTTCTTTAGGCACTCTTCTTGCCAACTTGAAGAATCTTATAATGAACCTAGCTTTTGAACAAATCCTACTTACATATTGATGATGATTTTATATGGATGTCGCTAACCATTTTATGTTGATTTGATTTCCTACTCACTGAGTATTTTTTTCTTTGTGGATTCTTGACCTATTAAATATTATTTAATCTATTATTTTTTCATTGTATTTCTGAACTAATGATATGAAGTTGGTCACTTTTGTTATTTTGGCTGATAGTGAAAATATATATAGAGCATGAAAAATATATTCAAGGAACACTTGCCATCACATTTGTAGAGAAAATTATAACAGAGTATCACACTTTTTTTATCAAATCTAAATGTTCCTATATGCAATAGTTTTCTTATCAGATCTAAGTGCTCCTATATGCAATCATATTTGTAGAGAAAATCATATCAGAGTACCAAACTTTCCTTATCACATCTAAATGCTCCTATATGCAACCCTAGCTTCCTATACATATAGTGCAACAGGGACACAAACAAGGAAAAAAAATAGTTCTCTAATTACCATTGGGTAGGGCTTTAGACCAAGAAAAAAGCTTATTAAACATTATAAAGAAATGTTAGGGTGAGGAATTATGAGAATTATCCAAATATTTAAGGCGATAAATGTCTATCCTAAACATCATAGCAAAGTTTCACATTCAAACCTGTCACAACTCATAATGATAATTCAAACCTTTCATTTCAAAATTTTTGAAAAATCATAATGACAATTCTTCATAATGCTTGGCGCTCACATGCATTGCCACAAGAAGGGGTTAATGAAATCTATGGATGTTTTCCAAGACTCACAAGAAGGCGTTAATGAAATCTATGGGTGTTGTGCAAGACTCCACAACCACTTGATTTGGTTTTCAAGGGCCTATATTTATGGAGCGATGCACATAGTAAAAAATATATTCAAGGCACCCTTTCCATTACATTTGTAGAGCTAGAATATCACACTTTTCTTATCAAATGAAAAAGGACAAAATTAAACCATTTAATCCTCACAAGAAGTTACTTTTACAAATTCATATATGATATGATAATTTGATAATTATTTCATATTTTATTGTTCCTCAAATATCTTTTAAAAAAAAATTTCTAATTAATTAAAAAAACATAAGTAAACCATTTAATCCTCACAAGCAAGTTATTATTACAAATTCATATATGATAGGATAATTGATAATTATTTCATATATTATTATTTTTTAAATATTTTTAATTTTTTTCCTAGTTAGTTAGAGCGAGAGATAACATACATTTACTTTTGAACCTGTTATCTTTGCTAAAATTATATGTAAGATAAGTTATAATTATCATATTTTATTCTTTCTTATATTTTTTTTCAATTTTTTCTAATTAATAAAACAAAAATAAAAGTTTTATTTAAATGTGTTTTGTTATTATTAATAAAAAATTTGATTACTAAATGTTGAAATAAATATTTCTCCTGTTGATAAAGTTAAGTTGTAACATGTGGTATTTTTTCCATGGTTAAGCTTAAGTTAAGTTGTAACTGTGGTATTTTTTCCATGGTTAAGCTTATTCCTCTATCGATCATTGTTATATATGAAATAAGCAATCTGTTGTAAATTTCTATTTGTAAAACTAGCATTTGCACCTAATGTTGCAAAGGAAACGCCGTAATGCATAGTGTGTGGAAGAATATTGAAATGTGAATGGGCTTTTATGGGCTTTTTTGAAAGCAAGGGTCGATGATTTTGAGTTTTAATTTGAGGAAGCCATGCTGAAAACCATATTTGGGGGTTAAAGTGGCTACGAAATGGAATACATGTAGTCATAAATATACATTGAACTTGTTTAGACACCTTAAAACATATATTTAAAACATGTATTATATTCATTGAAATAAATTGATTTTGTTAAAAAAATATGTTAAAACCCATTGATAATGAATTGGTTGTGAAGACTTAAACTATCAGAATGGTATTTGATTTAGAAACATCCTTTTTCATGTTTCAATTGGAAAATACAAGTAGTGAATTGTAATAGAAGAGGTTAAAGAAGCAATATAATATTCTAAAGAACATTGTGGTTGTCATTCCATATTTGAAGTCGCATCAAAGATTGTTGGAGGCATAGAAGACCTGAAGAAGCAGTAATGAACTTGAAAAATGTATCTTTTGTTAGAATTTGTAATATGTAAGTGAGTTGTGGAAATTTATTAGTAATACTTTGCAAGTGAGTTGTGTTAAAATGAATTTGGAATGATGGAAATGAAGTTACTTTTGCCACGGGGATTTATATATTGTTAGTCAAAGATGCATGGTGAATGATGGCATACTGAACACCATTGGAGATTTATGCGTAGTTGGAGATGCATATTTCTTGCTTGCCATTCTGCTCATCTTTTTCGGATTTTGTCACGTTGGTGAATGTCGTTTATGCGTTGCAGGGAAGCTTTTATTTGTTGTAATAATTGTATGGTTGGACGCAGGCGATATAATGGTACCGTTGGGTTTGGTGCTGGAAGAAATTTATTTTGTATATGTTGTAATGTGAGTATTGATGCCTTGATTTCGTCCCAATAGTTACATAGTCATGCTATTTCTGAGTCCATATTTCCTATTGCAAAAGAAAGAAAATGTTAGAATGAGATGTATAGATAATATAAAGACATTCTAATATTTACATAATTATTATTAATGATTAAATTTGGTTGTTGTTGAAAGATATGAAAGGTGTGTTATGAAATAGAATGAGCTAAATAAATAGAGGAAACATTTTGGTGATGTTAAAGTATGGATTGGAGTTGATTATCTGGAGGTGGCATTGAACGAAGAATTTATTCCACGTGTTTTCTGTGAGTAATGTTTTTGTTGTCCTTCATTTTATTGTAACGATCGAAACTGAAAGCGGGGCTAATCCAGAGATCTTATAGAGAAAGTACTCTTGAAATTGTTGTGAATGTGAGACCTTGACGTTCTATTTTCCCAATGTCAATTGTTTCTTTTGGAAGTGTCATACCTTAAGATTTATGTATGGTTAAAGCCCAAGACATCTTCAGTGGAATTTGTGTACGTCTGTTTCATTTCATTGCTAGAATAGGCAAGTGAATGGGGTTTCTTTCATCCCAAGGAGGCCCGATGTATTTGGGAAAAGCTATGACAACAAATGTTGGAATTTGTGGTGGTGCAGTTGATTCTTTGTAAAATATGGTTACAATTTCTCTGAGGGAACCATTAACAAGTCTGGCTGAAACCCAAAGGTTGGAAGCTAACATAACTTTTTCGCCATTGCATAGTAACACAATTCCCTCAAGTTGCTCATCTTCTAAGGAAATGTTGGAGTATGTGTTGTCATCTTCAACAATGGATCTTACGATTGGAGTGTTCAGATATTTTATCATTTGCTTATTATGGACCATTGTTTGAGCTTTTGTTGGAAATAGATGCATGGAATCATGGAAGGAATGTATTTCATCTTCTGATAAAAAGGAATCGATACGCGACATGAGTATGTTGTAGTCGTCAATTGTTGGATTTGCATCTCTAATGTTCTAGAGGATGTTCCTGAAAGTAACCTAGGTGATGTCGTCACCTTGTTGACGAAATATTATGTCTAATGTGATGACTGTGTTGAAAGTGTTCCATAGTGCACTTCCGTGGCTCGTCCCTGCATATAGAGGTATGTCTTTGAGGGGTGGTAGCTGACTGAGATCACCAACCAATATAATGGAATAGCTGCCGAAAGGAGTGTTTCTTTGTTGTGGAAATACCTCTCGAAGACATTCATCATAATGGCTGAGAAGCTTTGGCCCAATGAAGCTCATTTCATCGATTAGTATGTACCTTATATGCTTGAGTTCTTCTTGGAATTTGCAAGAGCATTACCTTCTAAGGGCGTAAGATTCTTTATAGGAAGGTGCAGAGCAGAGTGGATTGTCGATGCTTGTATGTTGAAGGCAGCAACCCCTGTAGGGGCGAGGAGCATGATCAGTGAAGGTTCTCGGCTTGCAAGGGTTATGAGCATGTCTTTGATGCAATTGATAAGGAGGGATTTTCCTATACTAGCAATGCCTTGTATTATCATTCTAAGAGTGGTTAAATAATCCTTCTTAGCAAAATGATTAGAAATAATATTTACAGCTTTTCTTTGCATTGGAGATAATGTAGTAAGGGTTGCTAGGATACGTTGATGTGTTTGAAGAATGCATTGGATGGAGCGGCTATTCTCAATGAATTGTATGGACTTATTTTGTAGATCTAATGGGATAGGGGTATGATTCCAGTTATGGTTGTCATCAAAGCCACGAAGGCCAAGCATGTCAAGGTCATTTAAGAGAAGCTCATTTGTACGGTGTAATTGGGAAAGTAATTCCCATTCATTTATCTCCATGGTATCTGGAGGATTGGTTTCATGAATAGTTGAGGTATCATTTGCGACAGATTAAATATCAGATAGTGTGCAGTGTTGATGCCAAGGTTTGTAGAATGGACAAAATGTTTGCCAATTTGTGATGAATTCTGCAACAGAATCTCCTATATCTTGTACAATACAGCGAAAGGGTTTGTATAGCATAAGTTCAACTCTGCAAAAGTTAGCGTAGCAAGGTTCAGTTTTGGGTGGTATGGAGGAGTAACGTGGTATGACCCAAATAATTGCTTTTGTAGGTATTTGTTTCCATTTGTTTGTTTTGCAACGAGGATCATACAACCAGGATCTTGCTACTTCTATAAGTGATGTGAATTCTACGGTAGAAGAGCGTTGGATATATGCATCTATGATGTGTGGGGATGTAGTAGAGGTGGTGTTCATTTGTGAA
Source organism: Pinus taeda (assembly GCA_000404065.3). Taxonomy (NCBI): domain Eukaryota; kingdom Viridiplantae; phylum Streptophyta; class Pinopsida; order Pinales; family Pinaceae; genus Pinus; species Pinus taeda. The sequence goes on from APFE030599510.1 coordinate 37,901, forward strand.
GGTGCATAAGAATTTTTTGGTTTACGTTTAAAGAAAAGAATGGTCGACTACACAATGTTAATGGTAATTTTTGCAACATATGGCAGGTTTCTTGTGCTCCATTGTCACGATCAACAAGGGTTTCTGTAAGAAATTTTCGAAATGCAGATGTTGCTGGGTCAGCAATGGGTGGAGCCAGGACAATTCTACATAGCATGTGGTGGAAGCTTTCAGATTTTTTTCTGCTTTGGATGCATATTTGGCAATATATTTTTGTACAGCGTGTATGGAGAGTACTGGTTGGTAGTCAACATTTGCACACCAAATATATAGGATGGTAGGGTTATGGGTATTGAGTCGATCGTCGTTGCGAGTAAGGGTGTATGTTTTTTGGCCATTGGAGTCAATGAATAAGGCTAATTTTGGATGTAATTCCCATGGTACTTTATAACAACATTGGAATGAGGATCCATTCTTTCTTAGGCATGTGCTTTCGGTGCATTTTGTGTGATGTTCAACACAATTGATGAGTTGTTCATAGTCATTGAAAGGATTGGTTTTGAAGATTTGTGGTGTGGACAATAGACAAGGGTCTTCGGGATTTGTTGGAGCAATTGGTTGGTTTGAAATCGAAGGAGTACAAGGGATCCAAGTGGAAATATATTTGTCAAAGAACTGTCTAGTAATATCAACTGCTTCTATGTCTTGCCAGTTGAGGCTTTCCATATCAGGTGCATTTTCTATCCAAAGGAAACCATGGATGTGTGCAGATCCCCTATGTTTCCATTCATACCTGTCAAGTATGCATTTCTGTAAGATAATTTTGTAATAGGTGAGGTATGATGTTTACAGTCTTTTGAAAAAAATGCAGTAGATTGTGTACCTATACCAGTAGTCTTTTGTCTGCAAGTGTTTCTCTAAGATAACCTCACGAAATGCTGTGAATATATGGTGCATATATAGTGATGTTAAATGTGGGTTAGAGATAATATTATCATTTCTCCAATTTTGTTGTCTTGCAATATCAAATGGTTGACATCCGGGCATGATTGCATGAAGATCAGACCATTTTGTATCAGTTGCACTTAATGTGAAGAAGAACATTGGACAACCAAGTTGAGATATCATGTTTTTTAGTTCATTTTTAACTTTGTGCCAAAACGATCTTGTTCCACGTAAAGAGGAACTAAATCACATGACTTGCTCTACCAATTGCTCATCTAGAAAATTTTCTAATCGGATGTTCAGATCTTGAATAGATATTGGGAAGTTATCTGCAATGTCCTTTTTCACAAAAATTGATGTTGTTGCTTGACTGTGATGCCGCATCATGAGATTATATATGTAATAACAAAAGCGTGGGTGCTTTCCAAATCTGTTGTCATAGTAACGTATGAGATGAAATGCATATTCATGTAACTACACTGCTTTCATTCTTGCTTGATTTGGCATTGCAACTCCTGTGTGGAAAAGGGTGGGGAAAGCCATAGAGAGTAGACCTTCTATGTTGTATTTATTGATTGGTGATAAGCCAATTGTTGGCCATTCAATTGTAGTATCAGATTGGTGGTTGTAAGCATGTAAATAATGGTGGATTTCTTGGATTTCTAGATTTGTATTAGGAATGACAGGTACAAATGATGATGTTTGGCTTACAGATGGGTTTGCGGAATCTTCGGTGAGCTCATGAGGTGGTTCAAGTGAAAGGTGGACAAAGGTTTCTGTAGTATTGGAATGGTGAAGGGAGGAGGATACATCTATGGGAATTGCTAGTAAGGATGCCAGTGCGTTGTTATCAATACGAGCATTCTTATAGTATGGGTCATTTCCCAATTTGTATTCTAATGCAGTGAGAACGCGATGTCTACTAACAATGAAATCATAAGCTTTATGGTCATTACTATGACGAGTGACAATTAGAATGTCCAAGTTTTCAACACGTCGTGGCAACATGTTTGTGATTTTTGTAATGTCTTGAGGAAAAAAAATTCTGTGGCCACTGTATTTATATTGGCCACCATATGCATGTGTTACCTATAGTATAGAGTTAACCCTAGAAATGAGCATTTCTTCTATTTGTGAAAGAGATGTAAGGATAGCTGGTTAAGGACCAGGGTCCATGTTGTTTGATAATGAGAAGCGATGACCCTCTGTTTCAGAGATGCATCTGGAGTAGCAATACATTTGGTTGGAATTGTGGATATTTATTCCAGGATATGATTGAAGACAAATGGAGGATGGGAATTTAGGTGCAAGTTTATCAATCTTTTCACGGAAATCTCGATGTGCTTGATTAGTATAAATGTTGTTGAAAGCATGTGCGAAGGAAGGGTTAGGGAAATGAGGTATGGATGTATTTGTTTGAGATGTTTGCTGAGAAGATAAAGAGTTTGATAATTGCAAAGGAGGATTGTTTTCGGGGTGGGTTGTTTTAGACGAGGAATGTTGGTTTTCCTTCTGTTTTTTGTGTTTTTGACATTCTATGATGTCTTTTTTTGTCTGATAAAGTTCACAGTGATGTGCATTTATTCATTCTTTATTTGTTGCATAGTATCTTTGAGCATGTTCATCATTACAAGAAGAAGACATTTTCAAAATTTATGGTACCTATAAGCAAGAGAGGGGAAAAAAAGAGTGTTATTTGGAGAAAACAACCATGTTGTTGTATAAAAGCAAAAAAAAGGAAAAAAAATTAAGTTTTGAATAGTTTTATGTGAATTTTTTATTTGAAAATGTGTTTGAAAGAACATTTTAGCATTCTTCCTTTATACATGTAGATATTTTCATGTGTGTTGCAGCAATTTACCTCATTTTTTAAAATAAAAAAGATGATAAGAATGTGAATTTGTCTACTCACATAATGCTAGATTCAAGGAGGATGAATACTTATTTCAATGGTATATAAAAAAAATTCGTGAGAAGGCATGCAACAGTATATCGTGTAAAATTGTATTTATAAAATTCGATAATAGGAATTGTCAAAAAGCGAGGAATACATTTTGCGATATCTATCTACGATATCGAGATGTTCTGAATTTCTCAAAGGATGTTGTTGCATTCTGTCGTGAAATGCAACTTTTCTTCTTTTATGATAACACATTTCAACTGTGGTACTCCTTTAAAATTTTATGTCTTCACTGATGGTGTGAAGATATGATCTGTCCATAGAGCTTTGGAGACAATTTCCTTGATTAGATCTAGATCTGAGGATAATAAATAGAAGTCTTTGGCATTATTCCCAAGCATTGTAGATCCCTCATCCTCGAAAGCAACATTTGAAGCTAATTCACCAATGTGATCTTGTATGTCAATTTTCAGTAAGTATTTGTAATCACAGTCACTTACTGCAGCGTTGCATTTTGGGCAGAACCACATCCCTTTATTTTGTGGAATAAGTTTTTTCATGCATTTTTTCCCATCAACAATGGACGAGCAAGAAATGTAGTAAAAATTGTCCATCCCAATTTTTGTTATTGTGCCCTTTAATTGGAAGAATGTTGGTTTCTCTAAGGAGTCCATACTGTAAATATCAGCAATTGTTATTTTTCTTTGTTGATGTCCAAAAGTAGATCTTGTTGTCAAAGATGTAGACGTTGCAGTCAAACCTTCTTTTTTAAACCATGACTTTAGCGTGTGGACCTCTTCAATGTCAGGATCTACAAGAATAATGGATCTCGTTGTAGTGTCGACATTTTTCCATTAAATTCTCCAACATGGGCATATTTGATTGCAATGATGGGGTTATTTCCTACAACACATAGGGAGGAGATTTCCTTTGATACTGCATCAAAATTATCTCCCCAAAATATTGCATCTATGTTATATCTAGACATGTCTTGAAGTTGTAGTGTTTGTTTAGCAACTTCAGAGCCGTCTTTTCTACGTACAGTGCACACACTGGAAATGTCTATGAAAATACCAAGAATGTTAACAATGGAGTTGACGTTTGTTGTTCTGATATCGTTGATTGATTTTATATTGAATTGCACTATTGGATTATGTTTTTTTCACTAGCACCATGTTCTATGGTAGATGTTGCATTCAACAAAATTTCCCAGTCATTGTTCAAGTGGTTGTATTGCTTATTAGCCATTTTCACATTCCCTTTAGAGACAATGTAGACATTTCCATGTTGGATTTTGTCGAAAAAATAAACTGCGACATTGTTGAAACATGTAATATGTATTTCTCCACCCTCTGTATCAAACAGGTCAAAACCAAACACTTTACCGGGTCCGTATTAATTCTGAAATTGTTGAAGAGATGTTTTCCTTTGTATGTATCCTTTTATGCACCAATTTGAGTGGTAAGGGTTTAATGATTTGATGGGAATTTGAACTGGCAGAATGGATGGGGTTGGAGTAGTTGGAAGAGTGCAATGTCTTTTTGATAAAGGATCTATGTTCGATGAGGAAGGAGTTTTTTCATTAGATGTGATAAGGACACTCATAGTTTTTGTATTGCCAATAAGGGTGCAAATGAAGTAAAGTCTATTAGCTTTATAGACCTACACGACAAATGAGAGTCATAGGAATAATTGTTAGAAGCAGATGTGTTAACGATAAAAATGTTAAATTTGAAATAAGAAATTTATAACAAACTTACGTTGATGGACCAATAGTTGAAGTAGTCCAACTTTTAACATTTATAATAGAACCCTTTTGTATCAAGCCTGTTGCTACGAGGTCATTGAAATCTTTTGGAAGCATAATGTGTTTCTTATGTGTTCCATCTGAAATTGCAACACGATATCGTGGAGTTGAATTTTGCATTGACTGTATTGGTTCAAGTTCAACAATTTGTAGGTATGGTTGAACATGAGTTGATCCAGATAACATTGAGAAAATTTCATTCTCAATTAGGTTTGTTGTCATTTTCTGGAAGTAGAGATAATAAAATAAGTATTGTACAAAACAAAATACAAAAATGTTGTATTATTTGCGTAAGATGTTTAACATTCATTACATTCCTATAACAGTACATGAAAATATATGAACTAAAGGGAAAGAAGCATATTCAATTTATTTCTAAATGAGTGGTTATCTAAGCTTGTAAACATAATAAATAAGATATTTATTACAACAACTACTATATGATTATTATTTTTGAAACATAGTTAAAACTGTAAATTAACAATTTCAAAAACCTACACATCTTAGAAACAATGACATAGGCCATGATGATTAAGTTTCCTGTTACTTAAAGCCTTTGTTGATTGAGTCCACTGAATGAGCCAAGTTCATGTTAGCTTTGGTTGAGTTGATGTAAAATTGTGTAGTGGAGTTGATATCAACTAAGGTCTAGTTGTATAATTACCAAACTGAGTTGAAGTTGGCTTAGCTAGACATACAAGGTTAAACCAGCTAACCGATAAGGTTTGTGATAACTGTAAATAGAGATTTATTCAAGCTTATCAACAATTAGTATCATCGTCGGCTAATGTTTAAATACTAAATTGCAAAATGTAGTTAATGCCAAATAATGTATACATTTTTTAGGGCATTGGGCAGTAGCAACACGAGAGCTACGTTGTGGGTTTTGTATTGGGCAAATTCATATTGTGGAATTTGGGTTTTGCATGAGTATTGCTGTTTTCAAAGAAAACGATGTTGTACATAATGGTGGAGAGATGTTGTGCAATTGCATAGAATGCAACGATAGGTGGCTATGCTCAACATAGGTCTAATGACCAAGCACTGAAACTATTTAATGCAATGCCTATGCTAGATGAAGTTACATGGAATTCTGTAATTTTAGGTTCTGTAATTTGATGATATGCACAGAATGGGTAATGCCATGAGGCCCTAAATGTTTTTGGTCAAATGAGGAGAGTGTTTCTAAGCCAAACAACTTCAGCTTTGGCATCATTCTCAATGCCTACGTTGGGTAATGCGATGAGGCCCTAAATGTTTTTGGTCAAATGAGGAGAGTGATTTTAAGCCAAACAACTTCACCTTTGGCACCATTCTAGAACATCTAAAAGCTCTGAACAGCTTACCTGCCTGGTACTTAGTATGTTGTACAGGCCTAGAACTTATATTTGTGTCAACAAATGAGTATGTGGTTGAATCCACAGGTGTCTTCACCAACAAAGAGAAAGCAGCTGCTCACTTGAAGGTTTGAATATTACCATTCCACAATTCAATTATAATTGATTTTTTCCTTCAAA
>APFE030599527.1:0-17213 GCA_000404065.3 Pinus taeda
TCATGCCACTCTCCATCGCTAAGAAGATCAATGCCCAATGGAGTAACATAAGTGCGCAGATCACCCAACTAGACATAACATGTATACCAACAATTAGTGAACTCGGGGATGTGATCATCTGGTTATTGTCTGATGGACGATTTCATCAATGCATCAATATCGTGGTCATGGACATCCCAAAAGCATACATTTTTTTGTTGAGCAGAGACTAGTCAAGCAAGTTGCAAGGATACATAGCTACTGACTGGTCACACTTATGGCTTCCGTATAAGGGTAGAAACAACCAGATCTGAGTATTGTCAAAGAGATACATGAAGCACAACGTGACTCCCTTGAATGGAGAAAATGAAGTGTTGGCTTTCGCAAAAGTTATGTTCGGCAATTACTTTCTGGAAACACAATTGGGGTGCTATCTTTCAGAGCCATCCCTATCCCAATAGACGCACAATTGGGCCTCCTTCCATGCCCAAATGGTGAAAATGAAACTTGTATAGTAGTTTGTAATAGTAGTAGCAATAGTGATAGTAGTACTAATGCGAAAAGCGGTCCTTGTACAGATGATATGTGGACTATGTACTTTGATGGATCCAAAATGCAAGAGGGCTCTGGAGCTGGTTGTGTTTTAACAGACCCATTGTCGAGAAAACACTTAATCTCAAAACTCTTGGAGTTCGAGTGCACGAACAACACCACCAAGCATGAAGCACTTGTCTTGGGCTTACAAATATCCATAAGCCTCAACGTTGTTGTTATAAAAGTGGTAGGTGACTTAGAGATCGTGGTGCATTAAGTACGTAACAACATACACTGTCTGTCACCTTGTTTTAAGAGTTATCAACAAGAGGTATGGTGATTCATCTCTCAATTCCAAGCTTTTACTATTATTTTATTACCAAGAATGTGTAATAGAGTTGCAGATACCTTGGCTAATGCAGTTGCTAGGATGTCACCGTTAAGTGATAGATTTTATGTTGCTATTTTGTATAAACCATCTGTCCCAGACAACATCACTAATTTATGTGCTCTTGATGATGATCAACAGATATTGCATTTCATGGCTAACGCTGACGTCTTCAAATATGTAGCAATAGATGAGGACGAGCACGAGCAATATCTGCTGGTTGCAACTAACGCAAGAAAAGGCAACCTAATCCCCAAGGGTGTGGTATCACTTGAGAAGTTGTATGCCTTGCAGAACCAATTTCAAGAACGTGTGAATCCTGAAACCCATAGCTCTACGTTGTTGCACGAACAGATCAATCTGAGAACAGATAAGGATCTAAAGTTTGTAAATCTCAGTACATGTTGTACATCACAAGAGAGACAAGATTTCATTTGACTTTTCAAACAATGACGTGATGTATTCGCATGGACATACGATGTTCTTAAGACATATGACACGCAAATAATACAACACGTCGTACCACTCAAGGAAGGGGCTAAGACTTTTCAACAAAACCTAAAGAAAGTTAATCCATCACTTGAGCCCCTCATCTAGAAAGAACAGAACAAGTTATTGGATGCTCAGATCATCTACAAAGTGCAACATTCAATATGGGTTTCCAATTTAGTCCTTGTCAGAAAGAAGTTCGGGGAGATATGGCTATGCATATATTTTTGTAACCTCAATCGCACCTTGGACAAGAACAACTACCAAGTGTTGGCCGTGGAGCATATGCTGTAGACAATATCTAGAGCAAAAATGTTTTCTTTGCTTGACGACTTTTTAGGATACAACTAGGTTATGATAGTAGAGTCTGATAGACTCAAAACAAAATTTCGTACCAAGTGGGGTACGTTCACGTTTCACAAAATGCCATTTGGATTGGTGAACACAGGTGCAACATTTTAGCATGTAATGGAAATCGTCTTCCATTGGCTCATTAGATAGAGCATAGCGGTCTACCTCGATGATGTGATAGTCGTCTCAAGACATCGGTCAAACCACCTGCGCCACCTTAAGAAAAATTTCGAGTGATCTCGAAAATAGGGGATATCCTTGAATCCCAAGAAGAGAATCTTTCCAGTGTTTGAGGGTAACCTGCTTGGACACATCATTGCCAAAAGTGGGATCAAGGTAGATTCAAATAGAGTTCGGACCATCACACAAATTCTTCACCCTGTGAACAAGAAAGCCATGTAATCTTTCTTGGGGAAGATCAACTTCCTCATAAAGCTCATCTCTGATTATGCGTAGATTGTTAAACCCATTTAAGAGATGATCAAGAAGGACACAGTTTACAATTGGGAAAAGAGGGAAAAGGACACATTTTCCCATATCAAGAAATAAATAAAAAAGGCACCAATGCTATACAACCCAAACTTCAACAAAGATTTATTGCTCTATACTTTTAATTCCAACACCTCACTCACTGTGGTGCTCACTCAGAAGGACGAGCTGAACAATGAGCGACCCATATCCTTCATGAGTGCGAGCCTGCAAGGACCGGAACTCAACTATCCCTTCATGGACAAACAAGCATATGCAATTTACAAGGCGGTGAAGCATTTCAGACCCTAGCTATTGAAAAACCATTGCAATATCTTTGTGTCGCACCCAACAGTGAGATCACTACTTGTTCAACAAGAGCTGGGTGAAAGAAGGGTGAACTGGATGATAGGACTGCAAGAGTATGATCTTGACATCAAGCCAATTCACACCATCAAGGGTCATGGTCTTTGCAAACTAGCAGCGAAAGAAGTACACGTGCAGGAGGAAGAAGAAGAGCTCACAAGTTGGGAGAAAGAAATAGAAATGTATAATGTTGAGAAAGCCTCTCCCACTTCACATAGAAACTCTTGGTACGCAAAAGTGCACCAATACCTTGAGCAAGGCACTGTGCCCTCTCATTTTTCTATGCGACAGAAGAGGGCACTCCAACTAAAATCTTTATCATACCAGCGAGTGCATGGTGTGCTTTATAGAAAGAACCATAATGGTATCTTTCTCAGGGGCCTCGAGGCACAAGATTCAGAAAGGGTGTTATGTGATCTCCATGACGGACCAAACAGGGGACACTTCGTGGGTAACACAACATTGCACAAGGTTATGCGGGTTGATTTCCACTGGCCTACATTATTCAAGGATGCACACGCTTATGCCCGCAAGTGTCTGATCTGCTAGATATGCGCCGACAGAAGTCAAAAGTCAACAACCCCACTGCAACATGTTGCAGTGGAAGAACCATTCCAACATCATTTCCAGGTTTGGCATTCCTACATCACTTGTTTTTGGCAATGCAATGTACTTTTCTTCATTAAAGTTGTATGACTTTGGATTGGAAAATGGTATTGTTTTAAAGCATTATGCTAATTACTACCCACAGGGAAATGGTCTTGCCAAATCTACAAACAAGAACCTCATTCGTGTCATCAAAAATACCATTTACTCTAAATATTAAAACTGGCACTTCGCTTGGTGAATGCTTTATGGGCTGACTGAGTCACACCTAAGCCTTCTCTGAATACCTCCCCCTACTTCCTGGTATATGGAAAGGAAGCCATCCTCCCATCGAACATCTACTTTCCTGCTCTCCAATTTTCCCAAAAATCCCAATGTAGGTTGTGTCTTTTAGTTTAGCGTAGGATGGACACACTACACAAGTTACAGGAAGAAAGGATGAAAGCAAAAGAAAAATTTACACTCCACTAGAACCATATCAAGAGATGGTTCGATAGAAATTCTATAAGGAGTACTAGCCTCAGTGTGGATGACTTAGTTTTAAAGTGGGACAAAGCCCACGAGGACAAAGGCGAGCACACAAAGTTTCAATCCCTGTGGATTGGTCCTTTTACAGTCCACGACAAGCTTGGCCAACACACGTATTGTCTTCAATCACTTGATGAGAAGATTGACTCTCTCCCTGTCAATGGCCAAGACTTAAAATGTTATTTTCAATGAGATCTAGGGTCACGCCCCACACTATGTATATAGTCTTTTGTTTGTTTGTTGTTTTATTTTCTTTGCTTTGCTATTTTTTTTTTATTATGTAAATAATTGTTGTGCCTCACTGCGTTCTCTCTTCTGAAAGTGTATGTGGCTGAAGTTCAAAGAGTCTTGTGGCATTGCAATGCTTGGCTAGTCTTGTGTCCATCTTCCTTTTGCTTTGTTGTAACTTTTGGACGATGAGGTCTTGATGGAAAATATGATCCGTCTGTAAGGAGAGTTTTGGTCAAACCATGACCCAGTGTCCAAATTGGGAAACCTCATGCCTATACTCAGTTTTTTCTTTGGTGTGTTCAATTTTATCGAACTAGTAGAAACGGAGAAGGATAAAATCTAAACGAGCAAACCTAAATCAGAGGCCTTTATATGCTTCTCTGAAGGAACAACCTCTCCTTCTCTCAATAAGTTGGGATCCCTCTTCCACCCCAAAAATAAATAAGTGCCTATGCACATTTCTCTTTAAAAAATAACAAAGGCGAAAGAAGAGAAAGGCTTCCTGGGCAGAGAGGTGAAGCAGGTAACTCCACCGATGTACTATCCAAGCTTGCTGGTAGTGGAGCAATGATGCAGGAGCATCCGAGCACTCTTCATTAAAAGAGAAATCCAAAGGTGAGAAAGAGGAGACGTGGAAAAACGTGCAAACCAAGAGGCAAATTTTGTTAAAACAGGGCTAAAATGATGGAATGGATAAAGTCTCTAGAAGAATTATTTAATGTAATTTAATCTGCCATGTATGCGTATAGAGAGATTTAGGGTTTGTTGAGCGATTGTGGGAGAAATTCATGGATCTTAAACAATCCCTCCCTTTTATAACTTCTTATATAAGAGAGTCTGTGTAAGGAGGTGAGATATAGAGCGAAAGATAGAGATTTGTGTAAACAGGGTGTGGATTCAATGTAGTCGAGAGGGGAAAGTTTGACTAAGGCTAAAATGCCTTAGAATGTAATCAAGTTATGTATAATATAAATCTGCATGTGTGTACAAATTATGTGTATCTGTGTACTTATGCCTTTTCAAGTTATGTTGTGTACATATGCGTTGTTGAGTTAATTTCTATGTTTACGGGTTTATTGATCGACCATCTATCACTGTGAGGATCAATGGCGATCCAAAGTTAAACAATTCAATTGTTGTGTGAATTGTCGAGTAGAAATGCAAAAGTTAATTAAGTGTTGATGCAGATTCCATCATATGCGAAGAAGTGCAGAAGAAGAGTCGTCAGATCATTCGACTATGGGAGTAAAAGTGCATGAATTCTTGATCCAGGAATGAATTCCCACACTCATTTCCAACCGTTGATTCCATTTAACACATTGCACCACAGTAAACATGGAGGGTTGGCCTGTTGTTAAACCATGTGTTAATAGAAGTCCCGCTAACTGCAGGATCTAAGGCCTCCGTCATCCAACAAATATCGAGTTCAAATAGGCACGGAAGTTAATTCAAAAACCATACCTGAAAAATTATAAATCGCAATCTAAAGTCCTATCAACTTCGAAAGGGTGGCTAAATGTCACGCAAGTTTCTCATGCGATGTTGTGACAACTGTCAGATCAAGAACTAGATTGACGATGAAGATTTAATGGCAAATCGCAATCGGTAAAAGAGTTTGGGTCTGCATCAAACTCATATTTGTGATATTGCGATGAGCCGAGATTTGTGATGTTGCAATGGACTATGGACCATCAAATCCAAGGGTTGATCAAACGGTGGTGGTTAACTCTCGCATTTCACAGGAATTAACTGCTGGAAGATTGCGAAAACTGCGATGTGTGACGAGCGAGAATGCGATGAAACGTCAACCGTTGGACCGTGAAGCTGATCAACAACGAAGGTTGAAGAAAAGTGGAAAGGATTGGGAAAGAGCAGACCCAAGAAGTTTATGGATGCAAGTTTATTCTATTTGAGATTCGGACTTAGGCGTTCATGGTCGGGTCTCCATGTATTTCTGTGTATTTGCACTGACTGTCGTTGTCTTGGTTTTTAAGGCAAAAGCACCAATTAATGCTTCCGATAGGAATGTGGACCCATAACCCATAGGTCCATGATTGATATTTTGCAAATGAAAGGGCTATTGTCGTAGCGCAATTTCTCCTTTCATCAAGTGGTATCAGAGCAGAAGAAGATTCTGCAAAAGGAGGTGCAAATTTAAAGAGGTATGGTCTTTATATTTTTTGTGCAGGTAGCAGCAAAGGAAGGTGAGAAGATTGCAATAGCCTAAGAGCAAGGAGTGCTCAAGATAAGCTGAGAACAACTTCCAACTGCAGTTGTGTAGAAGTTGTTGAGGCAGCTCCATAGTTGCGATTGTGGGTAGAGTTGTCTTAGAGATAACAATTCCAGCAAAAGAAGTGTTGGGTAGAATTGTTAGTCAGCAAGAGGTTCAAGGAGAGAACCATAGAGCTTTCCAAAAGACCAAGTCCAGAGGAGAGCTTGGTGAGGTAAGTGGTAGCAGGGAGGACTTGTTGTTGTAGACGTTGATTGCAGCTCACAAGTTAAGCTGTTACGAAGGCTAGAAGCATATGACCAGGAGGTCATAAAATTTTGTGCCTCAAGAGTCTGATGCAGGAGCATCCAAGCACTCTCCATTAAAAGAGGAATCCAAAGCTGAGAAAGAGGAGACGTGGACAAACGTGCAAACTAAGAGGAAAATTCTGTTAAAACAGGGCTAAAATGATGGAATGGATAAAGTCCTATTTAATGTAGTTCAATTTTCCATGTATGCGCATAGAGAGATTTAGGGGTTTGTTGAGTGATTGTGGAAGAAATTCATGGATCGTAAACAATCCCTCCCTTTTGTAACTTCTTATATAAGAGAGTTTGTGTAAGGAGGTGAGATATAGACCGATAGATAGAGATTTGAGTAAACATGGTGTGGATTCAATGTAGTCGAGAGGGGAAAGTGTGACTAAGGCTAAAATGCCTTAGAATGTAATCAAGTTCTGTATAATATAAATCTACATGTGTGTATGAATTTCGTGTGTCTGTGTACTTATGCATTTTCAATTTATGATGTGTATATATGCGTTGTTGAGTTAACTTTTGTGTTTACGGGTTTATTTATCGACCATCGATCACTATGAGGATCGATGGCGATCCAAAATCAAACAAGTCAATTGTTGTGTGAAGTGTTGAGTAGAAATGGCAGAGTTAATTAAGTGTTGATACAGATTCGATCATATGCAAAGAAGTGCAGAAGAAGAGTCTTCGGATCATTCGACTGTGGGAGTAGAAGTGCATGAATTCTTGATCCAGGACTGAAGTCCCACACTCATTTCCAACTGTTGATTCCATTTTCAATGCATTGCGCCACAGTCAACAACGGGGGTTGGCTTGTTTTTAAACAGTGTGTTAATAGAAGTCCTGCTAACCCTAGGATCTAAGGCCTCCATCATCCAACGGATATCAAGTTGGAATAGGCACGGAAGTTAATCTAGAAACTAGACCCAAAAAAATTATAAATCACAATCTAAAGTCCTATCGGCTCCAAAAGGGCGGCTAAACGCCGCGCAAGTTTCTCGTGCAATGTTGCAACAACTATCGGATCAAGAACCAGATCGATGGCAGAGATTTAATCACAAATCGTATTCGGTAAAAGAGTTTGGGTCTGCGACAAACCCAGATTTGCGATATTGTGATGAGTCGAGATTTGCAATGTTGCGATGGATTATGGACCATTAGATCTAAGGGTTGATCAAACGGCAAAGGTTAACTCTCGCATTTCCCAGGAATCAAGTGTTGGCAGATTGTGAAAACAGTGATGTGCGATGAGTGAGAATGTGATGAAGTGTCGACCGTTGCATCGTGAAGCTGATCAACGGCGGAGGTTGAAGAACAACGGAAAGGCTTGGGAAAGAGCGAACTCAAGAAGTTTATGGATGCGGGTTTATTCTATTTGAGATCTGGCCTTAGGCGTTCATGGTTGGGTCTCCATGTATTTCTGTGTATTTGCGATGATTGTTGTTGTCCTGATTTTTAAAGCAAAAGCGTCAATTAACGCTTTTGATAGGAACGTGGACCCATAACCCATAGGTCCATGATCGATATTTTGAAAATGAAAGGGATATTGTTGTAGCGCAATTTCTCCTCTCATCAAGCAATGTTTTTGTTCCTATGTGACTCTGCTAGGGTATTGTCCAAGCTTGCTGGCAGCGAAGCAACGCTAGAGATGAAAAACTATACTCTGAAAATCTTAAGATCGCGAGCCAAACTACCCTTCCTAATTCGAAACACTGTGATCTGGATGAATCTTATGTTGTGTTCAACTGAGAAGGTACAAGGTGAACCATGTCTGTCCATGGGGTACATGGGGAAGCCGAAGTAATCTGCATGATGAATTAATACTCCCCGAAGGACTAAGGCATTGCACTAAAAATGAACCAAAAAAGAGAAGATGGTATTCAACCAGTGTGTCGTCAAGTGTTGTAGCAGTTGCAACACCCTCCAAAATTTTGGCTTGCGCTCAATTTTCAAAGCCTTCCTTGGTTTTTATTTGATGGTTGCAAACACTCGAGCTCATCCCATGAGCTCCTTTAGAGGCTTTTCACCCCTTTTGCTTGTTTGACCAACTGTCATCTTTTGGCATGCTAATTGCTCTACCATGATTGCAGTCTTTTTCTAGTGATTTTGAAGGTTTGTCTTTCTGTATTTGAGTTTCCATATCTATGTAAACATTGGCCACACTCACACACAAAGTTGTAAGCATTGTCATGCAAGTGTCATCATGGTTGTCCAAAGATGTATCCCTAGTGTCACACTTGTTGTTTTTAACTCTAGATAGTCTCACAGAGGGAAATTCTTTGTCTTGTTGTCCTGGTGGTCAATGTTGTCAAGTTTTCGAAGCATTCTAAGTGTGTGATCACAATGTCGAGTCCTCACAGATACAATTTCTTCCAACACAGCCATTTTCGTGAAAATCCTTCCGACCAGACAACCCCCCTCTCACCAAACCCCGACTGGGCTGCACTACGCAGTTTCAACCCTCAGTGATGTTGCTCTGCTACCTGGAACTGCACAGTGCTTGAAGCTATCCTCCAGGACAATTGCACTGCGTAATCCCAGAAGTGAGCAGCCTGCCTTCCTTCCCATTATTGTGCAAAAATTGCCTCAGAGCCCGATCTGAATTGCGCTTTCGTGAGATCAGTCATTAAGCCTCCTCCCTACTTGTTGAAAGCCTGCAATGCACAAAGACCTGAGCCTGATTTTTCCCCCAGAACTGTGAGAAAATATCCTCCCAGTGTCTTCCCTTAGTTGGGATTCACTGCTCCCAGAAACTGCGTAGAATTATCCCCTCTAGTCCTCAACTACGCAATCCAGCCTCCCAGTGGCCACTACGCATTTTTTTCCCGATAGTTAAGACAGTGCCTTAGAGTTCCTCAGCCAAGCCTGAGTTGCACTTTGTGCAGTCTCAGTGACCAGTCTCCCTCCTTGTCACCTAGAACTACACAGTGCACAATTACTGGACCCTCTTCCTAGCCTATCATATGTCTCGGGCCCAGACCATGGAAAACAATGCATCATCTTAGACTAGGAGGTTTTGGATTTGATGTCATTCTGTCATGAGTAAATTACAAGAACAATTACGCTGATAGATCATGGTGAAATGACGAATGGGATGAAGAAGGAGTGCACATGCTAGAAGACTCACAAGTAGCTAGATGGATGAAAGAATCCCATCAAAAAGCAAGTGAAGGAACAATACCAAGACCATTGAAGACCTCGCAGCATCAAGCCATGCAGAGGAGAAGAAAAAGCACATCCAAGAACACATCCATCACTTAGCAGCAACAACAAATTGACATTGCCACCACAACCAACCAATCCATGTCAGCAGTGTCATGTCAATTTGTGTCATGAGTTGTCAATGCCACATCATTACTATGGGCCATATCTGTTGTAACCGAATGTAATGTAAATTGAAAGTCCAACGGACACACACATGAAGATGAAGAGTCATGTCAATTGAAAAGTCATAGGAAGTTGAACGGTCAGGAGGGTAGTCCAAGAGTCACAAGGGTCAAGCATCACCCTTGGCTATATATACCCCTCCCATTGTATGGGAAAGGACTTTTCACCTTAGCTCCTCCACATAACCTTGAGAGTTTTCAGTCAATTCTTTGAGGAGCGAGGAGTGGCTCCAATTTCTCACTACTAGGACTAGTGATGCATGGTGTATAGATGTGTCTTGGAACTTTTTCTTAATTCAAAAGCATGTTAAGGCCAACATTTTTTCATGCATGTTTTGTAGATGTTTGTAAGACTATTCTTTCGGCATTTGTAATGCATGTTTGTTTCAAATGTACTAAGATAGTTGAACTACTTCGGTTGTTTTAGTACTTACATTGTTGGGAATATGTTGTATTAGTTATCACTATTGTCTCATCCTTGTGGACTACTCTGCATGATATTAGATAAACCTTCTTCGTTTACTGGTTATAACGACTGTCACATCTGCATGGACTACTCTGTTGGATGGTGTACGTATTTTCCATTATATTTCGATTTTAACAACTACCGCATCTATTGTGGACTATTTCGCTGGATGCTGGATAGGCCCTTTCTGGTTCGCGTGTGTCTCTTCCGGGTTGGTACTACTACCTCTCACTTAGAGGGTCACTTTACTCTCCCCCTTTGCAGTAAGAGAACCTTGACATAAGTTACATTACACACTCACCTCGCTTTTTGAAGATACCAACATAAAACTCTCATGTGCTGAACAACAAGAGCTAAGGAAAATCTCTAAGTAAATGGAAACCCGACCATTGTACCGGATGGGACTCCTACACCAAATAGTTTGAAGTCTATTTTGGATTTCATACTGGGGAGATCCCTTGAATGTTGGCGGGTCCATCACCGTCAACAAAAATACTCTCTATGGGTTGAAACAAGCTCCAAGAGCTTGATATGAAAAGTTGGACAAGTACCTACAACAACAAGGTTTTAATAAAGGATCAACAGACAATGATTTATACATTAAATTTGTTGATGATCATTTTGTAACCACAAGGGATTTGGTACTACAAGTAAGTAGGTTCCTTTCCCATCATGCCATACATCGATGTGCCTAGGCTTCCCCTTGTATCTTGTCCCATGGGGAAGCTAATTCTTTGATTCATCATTATTAAAGCCTCATCTCAACCCAAAAATGTTTTTTACCATTTGATCCACCAATGGAAGGGAACTTTTGATCCTTCAAGCACTTGAAATTTTGAAAAAAAAAAATGGGAAACTTTTGTACATAATAAAAGTTCCCATTGTCTTACCAAAACATCTCAAAAAACAACTCTACCCTTTCAAAAGTTTTAATATATCATGAAAATATTATAACTTAATATTTAATTCCTATAAATAAAGAGCCTTTCTCCCTTTAAATAAGTTATATTCCACATGAATACCACGGATTTTTATAAATAGAGCTAAAAATCGTTGTTAACTTGACCAAGTCAAGTTTACATTAATTACCCAATAAAAAAATAATAATAACATGGATTTTTTATTATTATTATTTTAGTTTGAAGTTATTTTTATTTTAAAATAGGGTTGCTTTTTTCTTATTTTATTATTATTGTTTACATATTTATATAACATAACATAACATTACGTTACGGGACCTCTCGATATAATAGGAGTCACAACAATACAATAAGAACTAGAGACACGACTTGTAAGGAACTAAGCTCAATTGTGGAAAAAAAATGTTAGATACAGAGCCAACACCTAGATAAATGGTAAGCCATATGAGACTGCATCTCATATAAAATAGTGGCCCTTCAACACCTCTGAGAATGGAGGAATAACATTGAGTCAAGGGTTTCTACATTAAAATTTTTGCATTCGAGTGGGAGAAAATATGTAGACGCGAAGATATGCAAGAGAATTGTGATGCTTTCATGAACTAAATAAAAAACATGATGAATTGCAAGAGAATGGAGTGGATAAGTTTATCTGGAGTGCAAGAGAGAGTCGAGTTAAATGTTTGGTAGAGGAAATGATCATGGGAGAAGTAGAGTAACATTGAGAATAAGTATGATTAGGGGAAAATTGGATGTAGAGAATGAGTGTGGTGTTACATCCAAAGAAAATGCATACAACAATTTTGCTCATGGAAAAGCTCATAGGTCATTCGAACACATAGGAATCTTGGTGTTAAAACAACCCAACTCAATATCACTAACGAGTTGGATAACTCCAACCTTGATGCCAATTACATTAATGTGTATAGATATATAATACAATGGAAACAATATTTGGTTTAATCTTCTAAGGTTTTAGTTCTAAGGGACTCAACTTATCTACTTACAATTATTCATATTTAAGTGATTTACAATTTATTTATGAAAACAAAATCCCAAAAGATTGTGTTCAACAATACCACATTTCATAAGGAGTCTTATACCTAGGAGCATGATATGGATTTTTATTTCTCAAATACATTGTATACATATTTACATCATCTCAAAATGTCAATTTCACATTCTTGAAAATAACATGGACCGACCATATTCGAGAGTTTCCTATTCATCCTTTTTGTCACACCATTGTACTGAAGATTGTATGGAATAATGGTTTGACACTTAATTCCATATTGGCGAAGATAGATCTCAAACTCATTAAAATTATATTCCCCTCCATTATTAGTATGAAGAGTGTCAATATGAGATTGGCTTTATTTCCAATCCATACATGGAATTTTTTAAATGTTTCAAATGCTTGAGATTTATGTTTCAATGAATAAACCTAATACGTTGCGGTGTGATCATCAATAAAAGTCATGATCTATTTATTACCAAAAGAAAATTCAATTGGCATGGGATGACATATATTAGAATGTATCTAGTCAAGCATTCTACATGCTCTCGAAGTGGAATCATGAAATGGTTGCTTGCTATATTTACCAAGGATACATGCATCACATTGCTTCAAACTCCCTAGAATGGTAGGCAAACTAGAAATGTCGTTTTTATTCAACATGCATAGACTATCATAATCAATGTGCCTAAATCTACCATGCCAAGTGACTAGATGATAATGTACTTTCATCAAGGTGAGAGAGGTATGTAAAATTCCATGTTTGTGCAATATCCCTTTCAATTTCAATAATCTCTCATCCTCCCATCTTGTCACAACAACCACCTTGTTGGAAACCCTCCTTATTTCAACTTTTCCATTAAACATATGAACAGTGTGGCCTTATTATTGAATGTTCATAAGCCACAACAATTTTCCTTACAACTCAGGAAGATATAAAACATCATGCAAAAGAAAATCCTGGAATCCAAATGGTTTGAGCCCAATGATGTTAATTCCCATAGGAATGAGACTAGATATATTTTCAAAGTACACTACACCCTCTGCATTATCAATTAGTTCCTCAAAGAAGTCTCTCTGAAAATTCATGTGGCAAGTAACACCAATGTCAGGCAACCATTCATCTCTCCAAGAAGCAATGAAGTTTTGAACAAATCCTCATTTATGTCAATATTGGAATGAGTAATAACAAAATGAGTGGATTTAGGAGCTTTACCTTTTCCTTCATTTTGTTACTACCTTTCTTTGATCTTCTCCCATGGGATTTTGCATGTCTTTGCATCATGTCCATTCTTTCCACAACAAACATAGTGAAAATCATATATCTCACCTTGATTATGCCTATTATACCAATTTCCCCCACCTCTAAATTGCTTCTTTCCACATCCTCTCTTTCTACCTTCCTCGCCAGAATAATCATGTGATTGATTCCTCCCTTTTTGAGTAAGGTACACAGTCTCTTTAGTGGGATGACCTATCTTCTTTTGAAAGATTTCTTACGCTCTAAAAATTTTCCACCAAAAATTCAAAATTGAGGGACTTCAATTGGCCACTAGCTTGAAGTGATTCAAGATATTGAGAATATGCGGGATAGAGGACCCTAATGAAAGCCATGAGAGCAATGTCTATCCTCACACTTTTGGATGTTAAATCCATGGGATGATTATCCTTCGACTCTAGTTTGAAGAGAATCAACTGCAATTGAATTAGCTCCAATTTTCTATGTGAATCATATGAATCTTTCAAATTCTTCAATGCACCCCATGGATTTTTGATAGATTTATTGTGACAACTCACCTCTTCAGTTACATAAATTATAGTCAAGGCATATACTTTATTTTCTTTATTCACCTATATTATGAGCTCTTTGATTATTATATCAACATCATAAATGTTATCCCAAGGATCATTAAAGATAAGGGTATTTTCAATCTTTACTAACAATTATAGATAATTTTCTTTTCTAATGATCACCACACCAACAATTGAGACAAGAGAATGCATATTCACAAACAAAATCACTTCAAAAATATAAGCAATGCTAGATATACATATTCTCTTAAGTAAACGATACATAATTGATCTCCTTTATATAAATTTAATGGAATTCCAACACCAACTACTCTTTGTAATGCAAGTTGCTTCCCCGCGATCTCTATGATAACAATCTCTACAATACAATAATCTCTACAATGTAATGGAAAATGATTTGGAGGAAGGATAGCATTGGAGTCTTGGATCGCATGCAAATGTCACATAGATTTAGAATGGAACCTATGCATATATTAGATAGAATGGAGTTAGTGAGTTGGTTCATCTCCCACTATGGTCACTAATGAGATAACTCTAATACTTTGTATGTAGTCACAACAAATTGTGAAAGCACCAACATTACATCTTCTCCAATACATCATTGTATCTCCAACAACCTATGTCAACTTTAAAAATTAGGGTTTCCATGAAGCAAGGGATAGTTAGATTTTGGTGGCAACATTACTACATTTTCTATGTCTTCCCAAGATGAAATCGATTGTAAATTTTTGGTGAACATCCATGAGAAGTTGTACACTATGTAGATGAATGTTTATTCTAAGGGGGTTGGAAAGAGAAAGCATCATATTTTTCTTATTGTTCAACCCAACGATAGATTTGTATTCCTACTCCTTTCTATGAAAACGTTAGCAAGTTGTTTTATTTGTGGATGATGTGCCTTTTTAGGTATTTCTCAACATTGAGAAAGTAGGAGTCTCCTCAAACTCAATTGATGGGTATATAGTCATCAATATTGAATGTAGACATTTGGGCTACTCAAGGTGGCTTAATAGAGATAGATGCAAGCATGAGCCTTCCATTTCCATATATACAAATTTCAACATTGAGGGATGCATACACACATCAACGATGAGTAGGAAAGATCATGGCATTATCTAGACATAACCAAAGCTCTAATACCATTGATAGGTCTTGAATAACTCTAGGATTGAATTAATCTTATTAATGTGAGCCACATATAAATACATAGAAATATGAATTTTGGTTTCATCTTCCAAGAGGTACGATGGCTAATCCTATTCACCCATGACTCTTCATATTTCTCCTAAACTAATAATGATAATTTATAGTATGTAATGATCCTTAAACTCTAATGATAATATATAGTATGTAATGATCGTTAGGATTAGGTATCTAGCAATTGGAAAGCGGCATTATTAACATAACTATGATGACAATATGACACGATTAACACACACATTATGTTAATATGAGGCTAATGTGACACAAATTATGTGTATCAGTCAATCATGTGATGCACACATTATGCTATTTAAACACATTCAACATAAAATAGATTGTTAAGGAGATGCATATTCATATGCGTTGACAAACATGACATTATAGAAACATATGCAACATGAAGCTTGTTTCTAATTAGATGCAAATTCACTTAATGTTGACAATGGGGATGTAAAAAATGATAAAAATGATGCTAGCACAACACAAATTGTGATGCCCTAACATGTGTTGTATTTGGTTTTGTGAAAACCAAACTTAAAAAGAGAAATAAAAATAGTGTCATGTTATCCTAATTTAGATTTCATGGCTCTATATTGTAGTAGCAAGAGCATGTCACTAATGTTTGCACAAAGTTAAGATATGATACAATTCCACAACGTAAAGAATGAGCGACCAAACATGGAACCCTAAAAGTTCATTAAATTGGGCTAAAAAGGATAATTGCCTTAAGTTAGAAATGGTACACTTATAGAGAAAATATAGAGGAGGTTTTTATGAGGATTGCTTAAATTATAGGATAATCACTAAAACCAATAACTCCTAAACAAGGGCTTTGATCTAAGGAGGAGTGAAAATGACTAAGCCCATGGTTGATATAATTGTGTTAAAGAGACATTCAACTATAATTTTATTTAAGCGTGGGCACACAATTTTGATTGTTGTATCAAAGGTGTATAATAATGGGATAACATCAACAAATAATGCACCTTGTAATAGTCAACCTTTCGCACAAATCAAAATGACAATTTAAATGGTGGCATAGATATGTTGAAATCCTTCTCGCATAGTCTAGTGCTAGGACTTAGCCCCATAGGGAAAAAAATCCAATTACAATGTACTCATCGTGTAACTTTGATGCACTATTTTCATTGAAAGCGCATAACAAATACACATTAGGGTGGTTGGGTGACCCAACAATTTGTGTTTGTGTGAGAAACAACAATAGTCACAACATGCAACTTTTATTATTTATGTCATCTTCTTCCATAAATTTGTAAATGATATAAAGAATATAATCATAAATGAAGTGTTTTATATTCTTCTAGTTAAATTATAATTACTCTTATAATTACTCCGTAATATAATGAAAGGGTTGGATCGAATGATTGAATAGTTACTTATGTTACAACTAGTCCATAAATATAATGACGAATTTACTCTTTTTAATGCAAAATTCACAAATGATTTTGCTACCGAATATCATTATCACAATGTATCTTGTTGGTTGAAGATAGGGATTATTGAACATGCAACATGTTGTACCTTAAGAAACCAATTTCCTGGGTGTGTAGAAATTGTGCTTAAGACATTAATGTTTATAGTTACTGTCACTTGTTTGTCACTTAATTGTATGTTATGTTCTTAAATGAAAGATTTGGAAGACTTGGTTTTTAACCCTCAATACTTAAGTGACCAGAAAATATCAGAATGCCATTTGATTGTTGAATATAAATGATAAATGAAGAAAACTTGAATTAGTCATAGACAATATGTTGTTTTACACAGGATCTACTATCTGTGACACTTGGAGGAGTTATAAATAATATGTTGTCTTACACAGAAACTACTATTTGTAACTTAGAAGAATTGCATAGGTGTTAACTTCAAGTATAGGAGCGCTCTTTTAAGGGATTTTAACTTCATTTACATAAGAAAATAAAGACCTGCA
>APFE030599531.1:0-31339 GCA_000404065.3 Pinus taeda
TTTGCTACCAATGGGTTTCCTTCCAGCCCGCAACTCCACCAGATCCCAAGCCTCATTTTTGTGCAAAGATGCCATTTCATCAACCATGGCCTCTTTCCAGAGTTTTCCATCCTCTGAATCCACTGCTTCCTCACAGTTCTGGGATCATCATCAGTAACATACAAAGCAAAGTTTGAACAGAAAGCAAATGGACTATACCTTTCTGGCTGCCTTCTTTCTCGAGCTGATCTTCTCATAGCCGGAGTTTTTGGCTCTTCATCTTTTGATTCCTCCTCTGCTACAGAGAGTCTGATTCCCTTCCTCCTTTAGTTCAAACTCTATCTTCATAGGTTCCTTTGGTTGGAATTCATGTTTAATAACATCTTTCACCTCTCTGAACTCCACATCTCGACTGTACACAACCTTTCGTGTGACTGGGTTCCAAAGCTTATAACCCTTTAAACCATCTTATACCCAATAAAGATGCACTTTTCAGATTTACTATCCAACTTGGTTCGTTTCTCCTTTGGAACATGTACATATGCATCACATCCAAATACCCTCAGAGGTGAAAGAGAGGGTTTCTTACCAGTCCATACTTCTTGTGGAGTCTTATCCTCCAACACTGATGAAGGTGACCTATTGACCAAGTAACATGCAGTATCCACCACCTCTGCCTAGAATTCCTGTCCTAACCCAACACCACTGAGCATGCTCCTTGCCCTTTCCATCAACGTCTTGTTCATTATTTCTGCAACTCCATTTTTCTGAGGTGTATATGGAGTAGTATTTTGTCGTGTTATACCACATTTCTTATAGAATTCTTCAAATTCCTTACTGCGAAACTCTCCACCATTATTTGTCATCAACACCTTTATCTTCTTCTCTGTCTGGTTTTCCACCAGAGCTTTGAATTCTTTTAACATGTCAAAGACTTCAGGTTTCTTCTTAAGGAAATATATCCATGTATTCCTTGAGAAGTCATACATAAATGATACATAGTACACATACTTACCCAGTGATGGAACTTTCACAGGTCCAAACACATCACTGTGCACAAGCTCTAATATTTGTTTCGTCCTCTTACCACCAGAGGGGAAACTCACCCGATTCTGCTTCCCATTTACACAATTTTCACAGAAATCAAAATCCAGAGAGCTATTACTCATACCTTCTACCATACCTTTACCATGAAGTATTCGAAGGCCCTTCTCTCCAATATGTCCAAGCCTTTGATGCCACAACATGGTCTTCTCTCCAAAGACCACTAATTTTCTGCTCCATTTTCAGGAACCACAGAATTGTTGCACCCATCAATAACAGTGCTACCTTGCAGCTTGTACAGAGTTCCAATCCAAACTCCCCACATCAATACCAGTGCTCCCCAAACCATCTTGCAAGTATCCTTCTCAAACACTGTTTTTACGCCTTCATCGTCTAACTTGCTTACAGAAATTAGATTTCTAACCAATGCAGGAATATGTAGAACACCCGAAAGTGTTCTAACCCTTCCACCTTTCAACTTCAACTTTACTTTTCCGCGATCAACGGTTCTAGCCTTCCTATTATCCCCTAAGAAGACATCACCACCATCGTATTTCTCATACTCGCAGAACTACACTCTATGGGGAGTGAAGTGAAAGGATGCACCTGAGTCAACCATGCCTCATGATCTACATGTGTACTTGAAGAAGACAAGTACACATCCCCACCTTCATCTAAGGTGGTTTTCACCTCTGCAAAAGGAGCATCATAAAATCCCTTTCCTTTATCAGGAGCTTTAGATTTACAGTCCCTTTTGTAGTGCCCTTCATTTTTGCATTTCCAGCGCACCACCTTTACAGGTTTTCCTAGAGATTTAGATCTCCCTCTAGATTTAGACCTCCCACTTAATGACTTATTTTTG
This sequence comes from Pinus taeda, assembly GCA_000404065.3. NCBI lineage: Eukaryota > Viridiplantae > Streptophyta > Pinopsida > Pinales > Pinaceae > Pinus > Pinus taeda. The sequence goes on from APFE030599531.1 coordinate 1,886, forward strand.
TTTCTGTTCTGGGATCGTCCTCGTATAGACAAGGCATCACCATTATGTCTCTCCATATTTTTCCATCTCATTTACTCCGTCAGCAAGGATGAGACTATTTCATCAAACTACAAGGCAGTTGCATTGCTACCTATTGCAAGAACTAGACTATCCCATGAATCTGGTAGAGAACACAACAAACCAATGCACTTATCTTCATCTGAAATTTTAATATCAACAGATAATAACTGACTTACCACAATACTAAATGCATTCAGATACTCCGTCACCAAGACTTAGATTGGTACAAAGTCCCTAACTTGTCCCTCAAAGCCTTCGTCGTAGCTTCCCCTGATACATTCGATAATACTGAATCTGAGACACACAATCATATTGTGCTCTTTGCCTTCCAATCCAACTTCTTCCATTCTTCATCGGGCACTCCCATTGGTTTAGTACCTAGATCTACTGTGATCCACTGATCTTTAACCACCAACAGATCCTCCATCTTGAGTTTCCATAACTCAAAATTTTGACCATTAAATTTCTCGATCTATATCTTTCCACTGCTCGCCATCTTCTTTCACCACTAGAATCGGTCCCGCAAATCTCCCATTGAACAGGTTCTACGACAGGCCCGAGAAAAATCCCTCAGCAACAAAGGCATCCCATTGCAGCCAAAACAGCTTTGATACCAAATGTAGGTTTTAACCCCATATAGAAATTACTTGCATATGAATTCTAAAACACAGAAAATAAATAATGCGGGAGTATAACACATAAAACACATATACATAGAGATTTCCCTTGGATCCCAAAACCAGGACTACCAGCTTGATTTTTCATTATGTTCCTTTCAATGTTACAATACATATTTATATATGCCAAAGCAATCAATACCATGGATTGAAAACCATCACGTCCAAAACCATGGACCGAAAACCATCATGTCCAAAACCATGTGCGAAAATCATGCACAAAACCATATGTAGGTCTGCCCAACCTAACATAAGGTCCAAAACCAAAATTTTCTGGGGCACTGCCTTAGACCCCATAGAATGGGGCTACCTGCACCCCTCAAACCCCCTATGGCCCCCCTACTACGAAATCGGCGCAACGAAGGTGGGAACCCCCCGATTAACTACGTGGGCTAGTTGTGGAAATAATATAACACAACCCAACAAAAACATATGTTCTGTTTAGTGTTCACCAATAACATCAGTGCCCCAATCAACTATTGGTAATCAAAAGGATTTGGAAAATCAAGTATTGCAGCTTAACCACATAAATTAATAAAATTCATTTCCATCGGTGTGGCCATGGACTTTCATTTCACCATTACAAATCTCTCCAACAACTTGACAACATATTTCTCTTGGGAAAAAAAAAATCACCGGGTCCCTGCCACACCTCTTAGCCTAGGAAAGAGTGCATCAAACTAAGCTCCTTCATCTCAAACTCAGAGGCTAGCTCCCTATTACACTAGAGAATAAGATGCTCTCCATCTATCAAGAATAGATAATCAACATATGATACCAAAATCAAGGGCATACCTTGGATGAATTTGAAGTAGAGTTTCAAATCAACATTGCTTCTTATTAATCCAAGAATCATCAAATAGCTATCAATGCGGGCATACCAAGCCCCGACGACTTCCTTCAATCCATAAATCGCTTTCTTCACCCTGCATACATGAGTCTTTCTGTCATGCTCTTAAAATCCCTAAGGTTGTTCCAAGTATAGTTCTTCCTTGAGCATGCCATATAGAAATTTCGTCTTGACATCCATTTGGTGAAGTGTCCATCCCTAGTTTTCTATAAGAGAAATGATAGATAGATGGTATTATATCAAGAAATGAGTGAAAAAATATCATCACCTTCTTGTCCCTCTTTCTGGGAGAAACCTCTAGCCACAAATCTCACCTTATACTTCTCAATACTTCCATTTGCACCATGCTTATTTTTTTATATCCATTTAAAATTCAAAACGTACTTTCCTTTAGGTTTAGGTACCACCTCCCACACATTTTTATTCATGATGGACTCATTTTCTTTGACCATAGCATCCTTCCACACATGTTCTTTCACTTCTTCCTAAAAAGTGCATGGTTCAACCTGTATAATTTTGTTCATAGCTACAACATATCAACGGTAGTGGCATGGCTTCTTTCTTTCCCTAAAAGTTCCTCTTGCATCAACATGTCTCTCAACATCCTGTAAAATGTCACAAAGCCATAATGATTTCTTCCTAGCAAAAAGATCACCCAGAGGGGGATCCAAGGGGTCCTTGGGTTCCATGGGATCATCAACAAGATCAAACTTTGGATCAGGCATTGGAGATACTTCTTTTTCATTTACGACATCATCCCTTCTTCAAACATTGCGAGGGGGAGAAGTGTCCCTTGTTTTCTCAAGGGGAACATCTTCATCAAATATTACATCCCTGCTAAACTCTACATTCCTTTGACTAGGTACATATATTCTATAAGCTTTATAATTTTCACAATAACAAAAAAAAGTACCTTTCTTTCCTAAAGCTTCCAACATGGTCCTCTTCTTTGGGAGTCTTGTCACCTAAGCCTTGATGAGGAATCCTCTTTTAAACATAGACAATAGTGTTAGCAACTTCTCCCCATAGAAACTTTGGAAACTTTTGATCATGCAACGTATATTTGGTTGCTTCCATGATAGTCCTATTCTTCCTTTCAGCTACACAATTTTGTTCGGGGTTGTAAGGTACTATGGTCTCCTTCTTTATTCCTATTTTCCTACAAAAGTAAATGAATTCATTTGAAGTAAATTCTCCTCCATTTTCAAACCTGAAGATTTTGATATTCTTCCCTATTTTATTTTCCACTGGTGCCTTTCAGTCCTTGTGTTTCAAGAAGAAAATCCATATGTTGTGGGAGAATTCATCCACAAAGATTATATAGTAAAAATAACCACCACTAGAATTCATTGGCATGGGTTCACACAGATCAGAATGTATTAGTTGAGGTATTTCACTGGTCTTGCTTCTACTTGAAGGGAGTGGCCCCTTCACCTTCTCTCCACTTTCACATCCTTAACAAACTCCAACATGATTTACTCGGACCTCATGCATTCTAGAAACCATCTTTCTCACCTTAGGCAAGACATCATAGTGAAGGTGATTTTATCTCTAGTGCCACAACTCACATTGATGTGAAGCATCATGAACTAGGGCTCGAATAGGATCCCCACAAACTTTATATAGGCTTTCATTTCTAGTCCCAAGTGTGAAGATATCTCTTATGCTAGTTCTCCTTGGCCAAGAAAGGATGTTCCCATTAATGAATGAAACCTTAAAACCCTTGTCTTCCATGGAATAAATTGAGGCAAGGTTCTTCTTCAATCCCAACACATATAAGACATAACGTAGATGTATGATTTGACCATAATTCAAATGAAAAGAAATAAATCCAAACCCCTTCACAAGATAGGAAAAATAGTCCCCAAGAAATATATTCAAATCAGATTCCCTCTCAACCAAGTTTGAGATAACTTCTCTATAGTTAGTGAAATGTCTAGAAGCCCCACTATCTATCAACCAACTATCAAAATATTCTGAAGGAGAGGAACTAGAAAGAGCACAAACAAGAGAGTATTTAGATTGAGTTTCAGCTGCATTATTATCATATCTTGAATTCCTTGATCTCTTGGGAGGTGTAGTGTCCTATCTAGGGTGCTAGATTGGGCTAAATTTATTATCAACCAGGGTGCATATACTTAGAGGCGTGTGCCTAAAATATATAGACATAAAGGATCTACTCTAGGCCTATTATTCCTAAGTACAGTGCTGAGACTAGATCTAATATTAAAATATCAATCAAATCTTTAACTAAGCATCAAACCATATGTCATTAACAACTAAAATGCAATCCATAACATGCTGTGTATCACTGTATGTAAAGGCTTCGGTCCCCTTACAGAGACACCAAACATGAAACCCCTGTTTAATGGCACTCAACAGTCATGAATATTTATTATAAACATGCAAAGTAAAAATCATAAGCATCGTCCATAGCAGTGCTTTACAAAGCAACCCTGGATCGAATCCTTTACAGGATATAATTCACAATCCAGATGAGGGTTTGTTCAAGTGCATACATAGACATCTAACAGCGCATTCATAAACACAAACGTAAGCATCAATCAAATCCCTGTTCATATAAATCGATATCAAATATCATTCAAACGCTTGACTGTAAAATGTAATTAAAGTAACAATGTAAATGCATGTAAACGTAATTAAAATATCGGTATACCATGCACGCATGGCCCGTCCGCGTTCTTGGCACACCGAGATTGTTACTCCACGATCACAGTATCAAAACAACGCACAGAGATTATAATGCAATCTTATATTAAATCAAAAGCTCTGTTCTGAGGCGACAAGAAATGTATATATAAAACGTAAGGTCTGAAGTATCAAAAAGGTAAACTAACATATAACCAGGTTCGGCCTTTTTAATTACATACATTCACATCCTTTGGAAAATGGATGTTTATCCATGGGCGGCTGTTGCTGCTTTTACAAAAACGCAAAGATGTTCCTATCCTAACTTACGCTCATAAAAACTAGGAAATAACTAAAATCGAATTGACTGTAACTGTGTGCTGTTGCTGCCTTTGTGCCAACATGCCATAGTTGACCAGGCGTTGACCGTGCATATAGGAGGGATGTTTCCATTGCAGGATAGGTGCTTGTCCATGCTTGGACATTCCTCTTTTCGCCCATACCTTTCGCTCTGGCCTGGCTGTCATGCCACATGTCAAACGATAAGCCATTTACAGGTTGTTGAGACTTCCTATAGTTATTTAGGCCAAAAATCCTAATTTATTAACACAAAACCCCTAAATCAATTTAAATGCAATTCAACAACTATAAAACTATTAATTAATCAATTTCCAAGGCATTTGAGGGATGAATGATGAAAAGAGGTAGGAAATGGTCATGTTTTGGGAGGGAAAAAGGGGTCATAGAATGGTACCAACAATGTCATCATTTTTGCATTTTTATTTTAAGGGTTGATCTAGTGAATCATCCAGGTATATTTTGGGTATGCATCCATTTCTTGCTTCTCTGGTGGCCTGCTAGTTAGCACTTATTCATGCATAATAATTAAAAATAATAATAGCATTTCCAATTTAGGGATTTTTTCAAACACTTGGAAACATATCTTGAAATTGTTTCTAAAACATGTCTCTAATTACTTATTTCAATTAAAATGAAACAAAACCATAACTCATGAAACTCTTAATCAAGTCCTTTGGAAATTCTTTACTGCAATTACCTTCAACAATATTTTGGCTTTCCTTTATCAAATGTTGATGCAATATTCAACTCCAATCACTGAGAATATGATCCATCTATGATTCCTTAACCAACTCATTTGAACCATTTGGTTTTCCACCCAACCATATCGAGGGAGAACTTCTCCCCCCTAGAACCCCCGAGTTGTAAAAGTTCACAAAAAGTACCAAAATATAGCAGTATAGAGATATACAATCCAAATTGAGGAAGATAAGTTTCACTTCCTCTCAATACCACTCACGGTCAACTCCACTCGGTAGAGCTACTTGGTAATTTAGATTAGCATTTGGCTACTCTCCAAGTATCTCCCTCTCACAACCTTCTTTAAATCTCTCCAACTCTTGGTATCACAATGCACCACTCCTCCCCAAAGTTATAATACATGAGACACATATATAGGAGGAGAAATATGCATGCCTTGAGAAAGAGTAACATATTGCATTTAGAGGAGTGTAACTCATGCCATTAAGGAGAGGTATGCATGTCTTAGTTAAGTAGAGTGTAACATATGAATTAAAGAGAGCGTACGAGGAATATTTTATGACATGCTTTCAATGAGTGTAAGAGGAGTATGACATGTCTTTGATGAGTGCATAAGAGAGTGTAATGTATCATCAAGAGATAGAGTTATGTAAAGCCATGTGACTCATCAAGAAGAGAGGTGTGAAGTGATTGAGGTGATGAAGATTACTTGCAATTCCTTTTAATAATAATATCATAGTCTCATAGAGGATAATAATAATAATAATAATAATTACATTGATGATAAAGTCAAGATTGAACTATTAGGATTGATTATAGATAATTTAAGTGATTTTCCTTCAACTATACTTGATTACCAATTGATGCAAGGTGATTTACTATTTTTTGAAAGTCATACTTGAGATGTTAGACATGACTTTCTATTTTTAGAAAGTCACTCCAGAATTGTTAGAAATGATATTTTATCAAGGAAATCCATCCCTAAACTACCCATGAATGGTATTTTTCTTCCGAAGAATAGGGATTCCGCACCCTTATTGCATGCATCTTTGTGCCTTAGTAGATTGAGGACTTTGTGCCCTAATCTACTCCAAATATCCAAGATTCCGCACCTTGATCTTTTTAAATATTCAAGACTCCACACCCTTATTTCCATGGTTTCTCATGTACTTTGCTTTGAAACTTGGTGCCTCACCTTAAGGTATTGATTGTGAGTTCATACCAATATGATGGTTCGTTGGTAAGGTCTAGTTCCAAGACCAAGAATTCTGCATGACTTTCGCAGTGATTTTAGTTTTGAAGAAATGAATTCCACAACCATTTATAATTTTAACATCCTTGTTTGCAAATAACAACTCCCCCTGCCATATCTTGCTCAGTAAAAGATTAGGCATATATAATCATACAAATCATGTATTATCCATAAATCATAATTAACCATATGTTCCACATAACCATGATCATCCATGGATCTATGTGTCTTAATACTGGATCACCATCCATGTCATACACCTATGTCCAAACTAGGATACCAAAATAGAAAACATTGATAATATGCACTTAACCGAAATCGGTCTTACCAAAACCAGTGTTTATCATAAGCATGTAGCAACCGTGTGTTCCTAACCAGGTTTATAGAAAACATGCATATACATAAATCTGACATGCATAATATTTATATCACTACATAAAAATCACTCTCTCCAAGTGTCATCAAAGTTATCTCACCATGAAAGGACACTACAATCTAGAAAGCAAAATGCCAAGCAAGGGAAAAAGGTGAAAGAATAAGTTGATGCTAGTTTTGGAATGAGTTGTTTGGAACAAGAAGGAAAAGGCTAAACCTAGGCAATAAAGAACCATGTGAAGGAGGATCCTGAAAAAACGCAACACACCTCACATAGTTGAGATATAATATCAACATAAAATCTGAACTTGCATGTTGCCAAACTATCTAGTCTGTAATAGTAGATATGTCAACTAATTTCTAGTGTTCAGTTGCACAACAACCTTCCACCCACTTCACGGAATTATAACAACATCATTGTCCTTGCATAACCATAATTTTATCCTTGAACTGGTGAATGATTAATCCTTGATGTTGATGTACCCTCTCGAGCACTTGCATGCAACATTGTGAAGAAATTGCATTGTTTGCATTAAAGTTCCTAGAGGTGGGGTGGCCATGTAGTCTACCAGGTGAGACTAGCTTGTCGTCCCTCTTTAAACCTTAGTTTCATCATGTATGTCTTATTTAATGGATTAGCACCCTCTATGGGGGAAGGTGTCTTGTTGTGCTATTTATTTGCACATTGTTTTTAATTGTGTTGAAATGAGTTGCTTTGAGTTTTAGTCAAGGACCTCTAATGTATATTCTAGTCCAAAATTTGTGAGATTATCTGTTAGCTTCTTGCATTTATTAATGTATGTTGGAGGATGAGTTCATTAAATTTGTTATTGCCTCTATTATGTTCTCTAAGCTAGCTAATAGTCTCGAACTATTTGTAACTTTTGCTCGATTAGAGCCATTTTTAATTCTTTTAAGCAAGTTGATGATTATATTTTATCTCCTCCAATAATGAGTTTTATCTATGCTGAATTTGTTTGCAATATTTATCCCTTGTTCCACAACATAAAGCTCTTTTGTATTATTTGTGTTGATCCAAAGATAAAAAATGAAAATGTTTGAAATCTCCTGAAACCAATGCCATATCATAGTGTTTGTCGTCCTGATTCCAATGCCACTTGAATCACCTCAATCTGACGTCGTATGAGAGAGTTATGATGTTTTGAAGTTTTTTCCCAACAACTAAAAAGTCAAACAACAGGGTTGACTAGGCAGCTGACTGGGCAGACTGTACAATTGACATCATGTTGACATCAACATGTTTATTGGGCGTATGACATACAAGGGGACCAATCCTAGCTCGACATGTGGCAACTCTTCACTTGGGCAGGTGGCACGTTTTTATTGATTAGTTTGGTTTGAATTGGCCAAATGGTGAGGTGCCATGTGACCAAGTCAGAGGGCACCACGTGGCCCTCAATGATTAGATAAAAATTTTATAAAGGGCTGAAGGGCCTCGATAGGGTCTAACCCTTAGACTTTCCACAACACAATGCAACACCCTACCACCAAGCTGCAATGAGTCTTAACCATATGGTTCAGCGACATTAACTTTAACGTTGAATTTGGGTGTGTTTGGGGGAAGTGGCCAGGCAGTTAGCCCTGGCCGCCAGTTACATTGCATAATGTGTGACCAAAGCGATGGGAGCCTGACCGACGGGGGTAGGCGGTTAGCCCCAACCCTTGGTCTTATATGCCACCATACGACCACAAACAGAGGCAAAAGTGATGAGGCTGAGTGGTTAGCCCTAAACCTTGGTCCTATTGAAGCCCACGAGACCATGGCGCAAAGGCTTCGATGGAGGGGGCGGGCGGTTAGTACGGTGCCCAGTATTATTAGTTTCCAGGTCATCAACAGTTCCGGAGTGGAGGGCTAAGTTGGCATTGGCAGGCGGTTAGCCCTGACCCCTGACCATATGTCATTTAATGTGACCCTGATTCAACAATTAAGGGATATTGGCATGGTTAAGGAGGTGAGAATTTGCCCCTTTTGCGGTAGGAATTTCATTGGTCTCAAGAAAAATTGTCCCTCAGTTGTTGGTGGAAAGGTGGAATTTGTTGCCCAGATAGCCATTTTTGTCAATTTCTAGGACAGTTAGCAAGAAAAACTTCCAAGAGGCATAACTTGGTGGATTTTCAGTCTTTTGGAGCTCAAGAAGAGCCTAGATAGGGGTTTTTAACTATTCTGAACTCAATGGAAGCATCAACTTTATGATTTGATAATTGTAAGATGGAATGTTTGCAGAGTCAAGTCCTTTAGTAGTAGAGACAGAGAGATTTTTTAGGCCATATGGAGGAATATTTGAGCATGGAAAGAACCTAGATAGAGGTTTTCCAACCTTCTAGTTATATCTGCAGCAGTTGTTACTTCAATAGAGCAGTTATTTTAACTATTTTCTCAGTGTGCTTATGGGAAAACCCTTTCCAACACTTCGTCGTGAAGTAGTTGGTTTTATGCTTTTTTATTTCAGGTGGAGTATAAGGACCTATTGTGAGAGTCTTTTTTATGTTGACATAATCATGACTTGTTATAGGGAGTCATATTTTTGAGTGAGAATTCTTTGTAGAAGAATGTTTCTTTGTAGGAGAAACAATGCCACTCCAAGAGTCGACAAATTGTAATGTGTTTATTTTCTGCTGAGATCAATAAAGCAACCTAGCCATTGGAGCAAGGCCTGGAGATGTAGCCCAAGAGGGGTGAACTCCATTATCACTTGCTAGTTTCCTCTCTGAATGTTTATCATATTGAGTTACATATGAATTTGTTTCACTTTAATTTCATGTGAAAACTTTACCACTTATGTTTGAAGAAATTGCAAAACTAATTTTACATTTAAAGACCCAAGTTTATCATGCTTGCAAAGTGTCAACGGATGTTCAAAATTTAATTTTTAGATCACGTAGTATCAAAGTAGGTTATAACCAAATTGCAAGTATGGGTGAAAGTTTGCAATATGAAAGGCTCCTAGAATTGGAGGAAATGAATTCTTTTCTCCAAGTGGAGAACATGGAATTAAGAAGATTTCTTGATGCAGTGGATAATGAAAAGAAGAATTTGCTCCTAATGTTGCAAAATGTCATAGAAGATGAAATTGGGGAATGTTAAGCTATAGAAGCTTACCCCAAGGCTCAACAAGTTTGTGGTCATGGAATGACTAGTGATTGTACCATTTTTCAAATGAAGGACACTGCTTATATGTTAAATCACAAGAATGGTTTCCTTGAGTCTGCATCTACCACTTTGTCTACAAAAGAGAAGAAGGAGGAGATGGTTAAGCTTCAAGAAGAGGACCAAGAGTCGCAAGCAGAAAAAGAGGTAAAATATACTTCTTGTTCATTTATTGTCTAGACAACAATCATGCTTCTTTTGTATCATTTTAGAAACATGCCAAGGGTATTGGTATGAAATTGCTGACCAAAATGGGGTACAAAGGTAAGGGTCTTGGAATCCATAGTCACGGAATTATTAATCCTATTGAGGTGAGAGAACAACCTCTACATGAAGGATTAGGCTATGTTCAAGAAGAAGTTGGAGAATGCTCCAAAGATGCAAGGTCAAAGAATTCTTCAAGTGTGAAATTTGTGAAGAAATAATTCCTGCAAGTTGAAGGAGAATCATGTCATGATGATGATGTTGAAAGCAAGACATCTCCAAATAGAGATGAGCACTTCAAAGGAAGAACTAAGTCAAGTTCTCCTTGAAAATCAATTTCTCCTTGACAATCAAGTTCTCCTCGAAAGCCAATCTCTCCTTGACAATCAAGTTCTCCTCGAAAGCCAATCTCTCCTTGACAATCAAGTTCTCCTTTCCAAACTCATAAGCCAAAGGACAACCATAAGAGGTATAAGTGTCCTCATTATTCAAAGGCTTTCTATGATTACAAACAACATGATGATTTGAATAACATGTTGTGGAATGTTTTTCCTTGCACTTTTTGTCATGCACCTAGCCATTGTGTAGCTAAGTGTCACAAAAGGAAATCATTAATAAAAAAATGAATATGACGATTGGAAGTGAGGCCAAGAACACAAATTCTCATCCAAGTTTAAAGTCCTTTTTGCTAAGAAATGCTCACAAAAACTTTTGTACTCATTGTAAAATGAGTTGGCATTGGATTGAAAAGTGTTAGATGTTACATCCACATATTCATCCAAAGAAGGAAAAATAGGTAATGGAATCACCTGAGAAGGAGAAGGCAGAGGAATGTGCAAGGTACGCCATAACCACCCCAAAAGAAGTTCCAAAAGAAAGTGAAGTGCAGAAAGAAAATTCCCTAGCATGGTCGGGTAAGAAATGGTTGGACTATTTGTCTAATTAAAGACTACATTTCTTTTGTATTTCACATGTTGCATGTCCCCACGGTTGGGTATTTTGTGAAAATGATCTCATGAATAAATTACTTATGTGAAACAATGTTTTCTTTGGCATTGTTATGCTATTTTGGCTTAAGGATGAGTCAATTTGCATGGAATTTGAAGAGTCGGATTTATTCTATATTGTAAAATGTATTTCCTTCATGAAATTGTATTAAGCATCCTAACTTTGGGAATGAGAAGTTGCATCACATTCAATATGCTACAATTGTGTCAAGCATTCACCTAGGCAATTATTCCCATCTGAAGATTGTTTGAGTTATTTGCCAAAGTCTTTGGATTTGATATTTGGTAAATATTTTGCAGAAGATGTCCATAGCAACGTGGACAAAGACAAGAATTTCATTGAACAAATGTAGCCATTGCATCAAAGAGTACAAGTGCATCTTGAGGATAATAAAGCAAAGTACAAAGCAATGCATGATAAGCATTGAGTTGCTTATGATTTCCAGGTGGAAGATCAAGTTTGGTTTTAGCAAAGAAAGACTTCAGGGTGAAGATTGTATGAGCCGCCAAAGAAATATGGTCATGAAGAGAATGTTCAGATTCCATCCATTGAATATTTTGTTCCTGAATGTTTAGAATAATTGCAGCAAGCCACAATTTTTGACAGGATGATAAGGACTACACATAGAGGCAATGTGAAGTACCTTGAAGGAGGCTCAAAGGCACCAATTCAAACAAAACAAGAAGGATTGAGATTGGGAAACTAAAGGATATGTTTCCTCACTTATTTGTTGAGTGAAGATAGACTTTTGGAGGTCCAAAAGTTCCTAGTGGGGAGGTATGATCCGAAGATCAAAAATATGCTCAAAAACGAAATTGTTCATAATCTCCCGAAACTGGTGCCAGATCATAGTGTTCATCGTCCTAATTCCAAAGCCACTTGAATCACCTCAATTCGACATTGTATGAGAGATTTACGATGTTCTAAATTTTTTCCCCAACAACTAAAAAGTCAAACAACAAGGTTGACTGGGCTACTGACTGGGAAAACCGTACAACTAAAATCATGCTGACGTCAACATGTTGATTGGGCATATGACAGACAGGAGGACCAATGCTGGCTCAACACGTGACAACTCCGCATTAGGGAAGGTGGCACAATTTTATTGATTGCTTTGGTTTGAACTAAGCCAATGGTGAGGTGTCATGTGGCCTAATGAGAGGGCGCCACATGGCCCTCAGTGATTGGACAGAAAGAATATAAAGGGTTGAAGGGCCAGGACGGGGTTTGACCCCTATACCTATCGCAACACAACACAACGCCCTACTGCCAAGCCACAACCATGAGTCATAACCATATGGTTCAATGACATTAACTTAACGTTGAATTCAAGTGCATTTGGGGGAAGGCGTTAGATGGTTAGCCCTGGCCCATATTTACATTGCATATCGTGTGACCAAAGCGACAGGAGATCGACAGGTAGGGGTGGGCGGTTATCCCTGACCCCTAGTCTTATATGCCACCTTACGACAATATACGAAGGTGGAAGTGATGGGGCCAAGTAGTTATCCCTAATCCCTAGTCCTATTAAAGCCCCCGAGACCATGGCACGAAGGCTTCGGCGAACAAGGTGGATGATTGACCCAGACCCCGGTCTTATCAGTGTCCAGGTGACTAATGGATCCAGAGTAGAGGGCTACGCTAGCGAGGGCAAGCAGTTAGACCTGGCCCCCGACCATATGGAATTCAATGTGACCGTGATCCGACGCTTAAGGGATATTGGCGCAGAATTTCCACTTTTCCCACAGGAATTCTGTCGGTCTAGGGCAAAATTATCGCTTGACGATTGGCGGAAAGGCGGAATTTGTAGCCTAGATAGCCAATTTTTCCAATTTGTAGGACAATTAGCAGGAAAAACTTCTAGGAGTCATAACTTGGTGGATTTTCAGCCTTTGGTGTTCAAGAAGAGCCTAAAAAAGGGTTTTTCAGTATTCTAAACTCAATGGAAGCATCGTATTTCTGATTTGAGCACTGTAAAATGGGAATTTTTTAGATTCAAGTCCTTTAGTGATCAATAGAGAGTTTTTTAGGTCATATGGAGGCATATATGAGCATGGAAAGAGACTAGATAAAGGTTTTCCAGCCTTCCAGTCATATTTGCAGCAGATGTTACTTCAGTAGAGCATTTATTTTCAGTCTTTTCTCATTGTGCTTATGGGAAAATATCTTCCCAATACTCCATTGTGAAGTAGTTGGTTTTATGATTTTCTATTTCAGGTAGAGTCCAAGGACCTATTGTGAGAGAGTCCTTTTTCTATTGACATAATCATGACTTGTTGTAGGGAGTCATCTTTTTGAGTGAGAATTATTTCTAGAAGAATGTTTCTTTTTAGGAGAAACAATACCACTCCAAGAGTCAACAAATTGTAATGTGCTCATTTATTATTGAGATCAATAAAGTGACCTAGACATTGGAGCAGGGCCTAGAGATGTAGCTCAAGAGGGGTTAACTCTGTTATCACTTGCTAGTTTTCTCTCTGCATGTTTATCATATTGAGTTACATATGAATTTTTTTTTTTTACTTTTAAGTTCATGTGAAAACTTAACCACTTATCTTTGAAGAAATTTCAAAACTAATTTTACATTTAAAGACCCAAGTTTATCACGCTTGCAAAGTGTCAGAGGGCGATCAAAGTTTCATTTTCAGATCAGTTGTCATGACCAATTGCTCATGCATACACAAGTAGTATTCCAATTTTTTGTTTCTAAACACCCCTCAATACCTAACAAGTCTCAGGTTTCCCTTAGAGGCACCATTAAATTTTAATTTGATGAATCTACTTGATGGGAGAAACCAATGATTAGGGTTTACTTAGTTGTGATAATCAGTAAAGGAATGTTTTGGAACCATTGTATGATTCATTGCCAAGAGCTTGAGGATGGATGCTTCAACGGCTTTGCATTCCCAATCTTGAGTGTTCCATGAGGAGATGAGAATAGTTTCTTTAAATTTCTTAATGGTTTTTTACCAAACATTGTTTAGATCTTGCTTAGTGTCTTTGAAAGTTCTTTGATTGTGTTCCTTTCAAGTTTCCCAAACAATTAATCCTAGGAAAAGTTGTTAAGTTTTGTTAACTATTTCATTCTTAAAAGGCGTGGATCTCTAATCCACCAACGCGGGTTTTATGACCTTGTCCTAGAATTCTAAAGCAAACAGACAATCACTTAGTAGGTGTTCTACTATCTCTATATTTGAGAAACAAAGGTCACATTGGGCGGGACCATGAAAGACTATTTTTTGGAGTCTATCCCAAGTTAATGTCTTATTATTTAATAGTAGCCATATAAATATTGTTGCTTTGGGTGAAATTTGTGCTTTCCATAACTTTCTCCATTTGTTCTCCTTGTTGTGCTCTGTTGTACTTGCTAATATTTTGTAAGCTTCTCTAAGGTTGAAACTCCCCTTTGTGGCTTTGACCCCATCTGAGAATATCATTCCCTCTTAAGATTTTGATTTTCCTATGCTCCAATTCCTTATCCAGGGCTTGATAAGGTTCAAGGTTGATGTTGGAGGCCTCTTGTCTTATTTTCTCCCATTGTCTCCATTGGGATTGTCCCATTTTTGTTGTTCCAAAAATATTTAAAAAGTACCTTGTTCTATTGTGGTAAGTCAACTCTAACATCAATGATATTTTCTTTTTGGTCCAATTTTGGACGTTGTTGCCATGAGTCCACCTAGCATAGAGAAATATTACCGCTATGAATCTCCCAAAAATGTGTTTTTGTATGATATGCTTATTATTCCAAGCTTGGTTCCAAAGATAAGAGCCCCTTATTTGTTCTTGTAGTTTGATAATTTTGTTATTACAAATATCATCGGTATATTTGTTCTTCCAGATTTTTCTCCATAGAGCATCTAGGTTTTTAATCCATCTCCACCAAGTCTTTGTTCCCGTAGCTTTCCTAAATATTTACAAATCTCAAAAACCAAAACCTCCTGCTATATTTGATTTGCATAATTTCTCCCATGCAGCAAGAGCCCATGTCTTCTCTTTTTTGGCCCCTCCCACAGGAAGGGTCTTTGGATGGAACTAATTTTGTTAAGGATGGATTTAGGAGAAGCAAGGGCATAAATGCAATATAGTGGAATGGATTGAAGGATAAATTTGAGCAGAACGAGTCTGTTGCAAGGTTGAGAGCTTTAAATGTAATCCAGGATAGTTTATTCTCCAACTTTGATAGAAGGTCATCCCAAAATTTGATTCGAAGTGGGTATTTAACCAAAGGGACACATAAGTATTTAGACAAAAGGGAGATTCATTAAAATCCAAGAGATCTAGAAATGTGGGTCTGGACAGGTAAGGGGATACTAAAAAAAATATTTGTGATTTGGCATATTAATATCAACTCTCGATGCATCTGCAAAGTCTGGAAGAATGGATTTATAAGCAAAGGCTTCTTTGATGGAATGTTAACCCATGAGGGAGGTTGGGGTTGTTAGATAGGCCTTTCATAGAGCCAAAAGAAACTGTGTGTTTGATATCTCTACCTAGGCCTTCTGCCATTAGGAGGAATAAATACAAAGAGAGAGGGTCACCTTGTCTAATTCCTCTTGAGGGAAATAAGGTAGGGGAGGGTGAACCATTTACTAGGATGGAAAAAAGTATTGGGAAATTAGATTCATTACCCATGAGACTGAGGAGTATGAAAATCCATAAGATTTTAGCATGTTATAAATGTAGTGCCACCTAATCTTGTCAATTCCTTTCAACATATCCAATTTAATGATCATGTGAAGGATTTTATTGTCAAAGAGAGAGTGGATTTGTTTGTGAGCAATAATAATGTTTTCAAGTATTTTTTTTCTCCTTCTACATATCCAAATTTCCCTTGAGAAATGATGAGAGGTGGAAGAGACTTAAGTCTATTAACTATAACTTTGGAAATTATTTTGTAGATGACATTGCAAAGAGAGATGGGTCAAAATTCTACTAGGTATTAGGCTTGAGAGTGCTTAGGAATGAGGGTCAAGAAGGTAGCATCCAAGGTTGTGGGTATGGTCTTTTCTTGTATGGAGTCTTCCACTAGTTGAGTGACATCTTTTCTTATGATATCCCAACATTTTTAGAAGAATTTTATCGTGAATATGTTTGGGAGGGGGATTTATTTTTTGGCATGTTCATGACTATTTCTTCCACTTCTTTGAGGGTAATTTTCCTCATCAACATTTCATTATGTTCCTGAGAAACCATATTTGGAATGTGAGCTATAATTTTCTTAATGGCTTGACTCCTATCCTCGATGGGTTCTGTCAGTAGATTTTGGAAATAATTGTTGAGCTCTTGGGTTATATTTTCACGTCCCTCCAAATTTTAATTTTGACTATTTTTAAGGTTGATTATTCTATTTATGTGCTTATGTTGTATCATGGATCTATTGAAAAACTTAGTCTACTTCTCTCCTTTTAACCAATGGACTCTGGGCTTTTGTCTCACAAGATCTCCTCTTGTTATAGCACCTCATCTCGCTATATTTGAATGTTTCTTTCTTTCACCATTAGATCCTCCATTCTTCCTTTGTCCATGCTTTCCTTTTGTATCAATTATATCTCATGCTCCAACCTTTTTTTGTTGTCTTGAGATTTTCCAAGTTCTCGTGTATTCCAAGTTTTAAGATTTTGCTTAATAACTTTAAGTTCTTGTTGAAATTTTCACATGGAGATTTTCTATGAAATATGCCTCGTTATACCATTTCTCTATATTTCTCTCTAAGGCATGGTGTTCGATCCAAAATGTTTTAAAACAAAAGGGTTTGTTTTATGTAGTTCCTCCCTAGTCTATAAACAACAAAATAGGCAAATGGTTTGAGCCCTGACATGAAAAAGTATTGGCATGAATACTTAGTCCAATGAGAAGAAGGATTTTAGAGATTAGATATCTATCCAACCTTGAGGCTACTTCAGTAAGACCCCCTCTTTGGTTATTCCAGGTGAATAAATCATTATTGGTTTCCAGATCAACCAACTTCGAGAATTGTTGAAAGTTCATGAAATGTAAGGATTCTTCTTTAAGCCTTCTAGTTCCTTATTTTTTCTCTTGCAAGAATTTTATCAAGTTGAAATCACCCCCAGTGATCCAATGTTAATCATTAACAGTCCTTTCCAGATTTATAAGTTGTTGAGGAAAAAAGTATTCTCTATAGGATCTGTGGGGCCATAAACATTAGTGATATAACCCTTTATAGATGACCCTATAGGATGGAATTATGTTGTGATAGTATGATCGGTGGAGAAGAACATTTCCAAGGTTAGGCTCTCCAGATTC
Organism: Pinus taeda; assembly: GCA_000404065.3. NCBI lineage: Eukaryota > Viridiplantae > Streptophyta > Pinopsida > Pinales > Pinaceae > Pinus > Pinus taeda. Next base: position 19,453 of record APFE030599531.1, read on the forward strand.
CATGATATTGCAATTCCTCCTAAAGCACCTGCGACATCATTGGTTATGATTTGGAAAATTTTCCACAATGTTCTAGATATGTTTTATAAAGTAGTGGATATACATTTAATTTCTTGTGGCATGAAAATGTCATGATTTTCATTTTTTATTTTATATTTTAGCAGCCTATCCTTGGATTTTTTCCATTGATAACCCTTATGTTCTATGATGTGATTTTCATTGGTGTTGTGGTTCAGAGGGTGGATATGTCTCTGTCATTGGCCTAACCCTGCCAGATATTACCAAGTAATCCCCCATTTCCCTGATTAATTGTTGGTTGGTTTTTCTGCCCCTTTTCTTCGCCTCTCTACCTTTTTTCCAGTGGTATTTTCTTATATTACTTTTGATCCATAATAAATAAGAATGATTAGGCTTTGAATTGTTACCTGAGTGTTGCTTTTTTCCTTTCCTTTATTGCTTGAAGTAAACCCTCATTATCATCTACACATTTTCTTTTGGGATATTGATTGGATCTTTCATTCTCCATTTTTGTGCTATTTGATGGAGGTCCATGTTTCTTAGCTATGGGTTTTCTAGTTCTTGATTTTTGTATGCTTCTTTCTCTTCTTCAATCACCACCACATTGTCCTCAATGCTTTTTTGAATTGGATGCATCTATTTATTTTCACTTAGATCTTTTTATTTGGCATTTTTCCCTTTAAACCCTTGATTTTCCATAGTTTCTTGTTATTGCTCTAGATCTTGCTGCATTTCTTCCACTGTTTGAAGAGCTGAGAATCTGTTATTTTTCGGGCCTTTGGAAGAAGAAGATATGCAATTCGTATTCTTGTTGATTTTCTTTTATTAGTCATTTTTTTGAATCCTTCCTCATTTCCTCATTGCTCTTCTTGACTTGTTTCCAATGTTTGATTCTAAGGGAACTCTCGAAACAAATTTCTATATTCATGACATTTCCTACATTAGAAAGGAATTTTGTCATAGTCAATGGGTGGTTCCCATATGTCATCATGATACCTGATTTTGATGATGGTTGACACTACCTTACTTAAAATATTATGGCATACGATGTGTAATGACCAAATCTGTTGGCATATGAGAGCATCATAAATGAGCCAATGGCATTTCCTATGCCCTCTAGAATGTTTGGTTCCCAAAATTCCTATGATTGAAAGTATAGGTGCATCCATACGAGGGTTGAAGTGAAATTCTCCTTGTTAGGGTTGAATCTTTCAACCCATGGTTTTATGTACATCCCTGCAAAATTGAGGAAATAGGGTCATCCCAAAAATATATTGTTTATGTCTTCAACATTGTTGAATATAATAGTGAAGAAGCCCTTTGAACCTAATTTCAAGTCCATCTCCCCCATAATTTTCCATTTTTTCCTAATCCAAGCAAGGAGAAATTTTTATATTGGCCATATTCCCACGAATTTGCAAATCAGTGCATGGTCTTTCGTGTATTGTATTTTCTCCCCTATTTTCTATAAGATAATTTCATAATTTGGGGCTTCCACTATATGGGGAAGACAAGAATTTGAGTTTCTTGGTGTTTTTCTCTATTGATTCTAGGGGCTTGCTTCATTTCCTCTGCTTCCTCCTTATTCTTCATTTGTGGCTTGATTCTGCTAATTAAATTTTGGTTGTTTGGTTACCTGGTCTACGAGTATTTTGTCACTCCCCATGCTTGGTCTCCACCTAGTGCTTGCAAATCAAGATGGTGTTTGGTAGAATTCCATGTCCAATCTCTTGCTCTGCGAGTCATAATGCCCTGGCAAAGGGCACAGATTCAACATGGTGCGTCTTATTGTCACTTATTATCAAGAGCATGGGTTTTCACAAGTCCAACTGTGAGTTGAGAGCTCAGCCTCCAAGTACCATATGCTCAGCCTTAAATCGGTCCAAGAAGAAATAGCCCATGCAAAACAAGATGTGATCTTACTAATTCATAGATCTTGGCCAAGTTGGTGGATTGGGTGTCGAATGAAAGACACACCAGGGGTCGTTACAACTAATATATATATTGTTGTTCAAAATTATCGTTGATGTCAATATGACATTATTGGAAATGGAAAATATTCATGTGATACATAAATAACCCTAACTTTATGTAAACCTTGAGAAACCCTTAATTACTTGAAAACCCTAATCTAACATCCATTAAATAATAAAACCCTTGTCCTTAACCTAATAAACCCTAACCCTTCCCCTTGTCCAAAAACCTATTTCTATTCTAATCCATGTCTAATACCTAAATTCCATATTTCATAAAATCCCTTGATCCTAACCATATACTATAGTACATTAAAAAAATAAACACTACCATACATTATTAAAAAATAAAAAATAAAGCTTTATAATGTTATCTCTGTGACATGCATACTTTTTCTAATTAACAAGGGGACGCTACATAACTAGATAATTCCAAAACGGTGATAAACTAATCACATGCTGATGTATTGTGCATTTAATCCAAGTTGGCTATTCCATTAAGTCAGCTCCATTATATTGGTGTAAATGGTATATATACATGGCAATACCATCACTAACCAAATAAACTAGGATGGGGCTCTCGTGAACCAAATAAAATAGTAATAATAATATTAAGAGTAATATGTAATTTAAGGCGTCATGTGGGTCTAACTCCTGAAACATCAATTTTTTTGTTTTTCAAGTTGTTTACGATCCTCCGACTTGACCTATGTCTTGAGAAATCGTGACTCAGGGGCATCTAATCCGTTAAAGTCACCCAAGGATTGCACCCAGCATAGGCCACACCAAACCTAAGTTGAATGGAGTTTTTAGCATTTTCCCTCCCCCTGGCATAGGCACAACCACCCACATGAGATTTGATCCTAGGTCACCTTTCTAACGAGGCCCATCCTCAACTAGTTGTGCTAGTGAGACTTGATTGAAACATCAACTTTTGAACTCCATTTTTGGGTTATTTTTTTGTTTTTAACACCTTTCAATTTGTAGCTTACATTATGTTTTATTATACTGAGCATTATGCATTATTGACTCCTCTTGAGCCAACTCCTTTACTATTTTCTAACTTTCAATAGTTCTCACTGCCACCTAATCTGACACACAACACTATCAACTTCTATATCATTGATATGTCTTTTTGCTTGAACTTTTCTTACCTTAGATTGTGATGGCATGAGCCTTTTCAAGATAAATCTAGGGAGGTTCATCATCATCATCTCCTCTACTCATACCTAACGCTTGTTTCTTTTGTGCAAAATAGGAACTATTGTATCTTTGGGAGATAGAGGAAACTTGTACATTGGTTCCATTCTTTCTTATTTGCCTTGTTCTGGTCCATTGTTGTTGAGTATTTGTATTGATTTTATTGGTCAAGTCATAATTGTATATCAAATTTTCATTTTTCTAGAGAGTATTTGGGTCATTATATTCTATTCCTTCTATGTTTATGATAAAAAAGTTGCCATATCTCATAGATGTCAAATGTTTAAAAAATATTCATTCAAGGTCAAAACCTTTGAGAGGTTGAGTTTCTTTTAAATTAAAAGTATTAAAGTGTTTCAAATACTTCAATGTGATTGGAAGAATTGCTTATAGTCACATCAGCTATGCTAAGAGATAAGGAAATAAGTTTCTTCATTTTATTTCTATCAAAAATAATGGACCGTGACCTATATAGTGTACAAATTTCAGCAATGGAATATTCACACAAATAAATATAGGAAGAAGTAAAGCACTCCCTTAATACTCATATAATCTAATATAGGTATAGTTTTCCTTAATATGTACAAATTCCTTTCCCCTTGATAAAATCCCCTACTTTCTAACTTATCCTAGTTGGTTTTACGTTGTGAGCATATTTATAAATGATTTAAGAAAACTATAATGAATAAGGAAGATTTGAAAACGGCCCTTGTGATTCCACATTATAGGATAATATTAGAACTGAATTGGTTCAACTTTAATATTCAAATTACATTTTAAATGTAACCCTTTAAACACATTGTAATAAACTATCGCCAATACTAAGTATGCAATCATGAGAAACCTTTGAGTTTTCAAATAGTTGGTCAATTGGAAGGAAATCTCATCTAAGATTACTTTGTTCTAATGAAATGTGGCTTTGAAAGAAAAATAAAGAACATACAAAATTGAACTAGGAATATGTGAGGTTGAATCTCATCCCATTAATCATGAAAATAGCCAAGAAAAGTCTAGACATGATTATGCTAATAAGGAAATATCAATGTCTAAGAGATTAGTAGGTATCTCAGCTATTAGAGCCATAAAATCCTTCAATAAATTTAACCCACCAGCCTGAGAGTCAAGAAAAGAGTCAACCATAGGAATCTTTAGAATCTTGTTAGGATTTGGAATTCATAATGTTCTTCTGAAGACTTTAGGTGTAAAAATAACTAAATTCCTCCCTTCCACCATAACTTGAATTAAAATCCTTGATTAAATTTAACCCACCACCTTGAGAATCAAGAAAATAGTTGGCCACATGAAGCTTTAAAATCTTGTTAGGATCTGGCATTTTCAACATTCTTTTGGAGTCTTTTGGTGTAAAGAGAACCGGATTATTCCCTTATTTTTGAATCAAAATGATGAGTGCACCAAGAAACCAACTCCCTGAAATCAAAATCCTCAGGGACATAATCAACATTCATTAAACTAGTAACACAAATCTTATTTTTGAACTTTTGTTTTGATGTTAGGCTTAAAAACCATTGATACATAGTGGACCAATGGATGTTTTTATCTCGACGAGTGAGACAAACAATAATGTATCCAGAAAATGGCTCTTTCTTCCTTTTAGTTATCATATTCCTTATTATTCCAACACACTATGATATGTGTGACACCTCTATTCCTGTGTTACAAAGATCTTAGTTGCTTAAAAGCTTATTTCATGAATGGCCCTTTACTCCAACATTTTATCATCACATGCCATCTTCTTCAGGCAATGCAAAAAATCATAATTGGAAGTTAATTAAAAGAGGAATGCCTTTTATGGGAACAAACAATAATTGATTAATGTTACATAATATCATCACCCTTTTCCTTTTATATTGAGACTCCTTTTAATGTGTAATGAATTACCCTCATAAAGCGTGCAAAATATGTAATATTTCAAAAATATTACTAAATAGAGAACCTAACATAGAGAAACCAATCTTGAGTGGTTAGACTATGCATGGATGTGGGTTGTTTGATGTGCAAAATGCAGGGTGTGCAAAGGAAAAGTTTGTACAGGGAAAAAGGATATTCAAAGGAAAGGTGTGCCACGAGAAAGGGCGTGCAAAGGAAAGGTGTGTGTGGAGGGATTGGATGTGAGTTGCTCCACACAACAATGCAAAGCAACTAAGGATGAATTTGGAGGAGTAGAATGTGTAAAAAGGGAGCATGTGTGGATGCAAACCATAAATTGAAAAGAATGGATCTTTTCACGACCTTTAAGAAATGGCTAAGTATGAACTACCCATGAAAGTCTTTTGTTACAATGACAATTCGGGAGGAACAAAGAATTTTTCTTTGCACAAAAGAATTTATAGATTAAAGTGAGACATACAAATGGATCAACAATAACTCACAAGAATCTAATTGGAGTGTTCAACATAGGAAAAAAATTGATGATGCCTCCCCAAACACCTAGCGCAAAGCAGATCTGTTGTAAGGCAACACAATACTTGACACTCTCCTCAAACACTAATTTTTGCTAGAAATACCATCTTCCACTATTTTTAGACTGTGAAATTTCATTAATTGTAGATATTGGAAATTATTCTTCTATCTTATGTAGATTATTTGTCTTCAAAAATTAATCACGGAAAATTATGAATAAAATCACTACTACAATTTTCACCAATAATAACAAGAACTGAGAAAATAACACCCACACATAAAATATAGACATCAATATTTTGGACAATAGTCCCTGGAAAAACCCTAGTGTGGGGAAACTAATTCTGCAAATGAGGGTTTATATCATTGATAAATCTTCAACAAATTGAGAATTACAACTACTTGCCTCTCATTAGAAAATCTTTGGAAAATATTTTTTCCCACTCTTACTAGCAAAATCAAATTGGGAAAACAAATGTCTACAACTGAAAATCCACATGGCCTCTCCCATGCTATTCACACCTCTGCCATAAATTCGCAAGCAAACTGAAAAGTATGAATTGGCCACCTAGAAACTCGGATTACCTCCAGTAAAATTAATATCGTGTATAATAGTGCCTCCAACAACCTAATAAACCCACTCCCTCTACCTCTGGAAAGATATCCAGCTATTGGCAACTAAATCGAGCCTCTAGCTACTCACATTGGCTGAACTGGCTACACACACTACTTGATTCAACCTACTCTCTACAGAATAATCCATCCTCCTTTCTCTTCTTTGAATAATAGAATATTCGTGAATAATTTCATCGGAAATTCTATCCTCAATTTCTTTGTTGAAACCTTGTTGTTGGTGTCCTCCACACTATCATTGCACCCTTTTTATCACTGTAATTTTGTCTCGAATGTGTTCTCCAAGTGTCCCATCGATTTGCTCTTATAATCTCTCGTTGATGAATCAATGGCGTCGATCTAACTCCAATCGATGGCCAAGATCATATTGACCCATTCTCGTGACTTTACTAGAAATCACTCTAGAAAAATTGGTGTCTCAATTAATCTGACTTAATTAACCACTTTTCTTAATTTCGACTTGGAAAATAATTAAAAACTAGCTAATTAATCTAATTAAGACATATTCCTTAGAATTTGTTTCTAGGTCTTGGAGATAATTATCCTCCCGTGTTCCTTAGCCTCATAGACACCAACAAAGACTACAACACGTCTAAGCTACAAAAACTAACACTCCCTCTTAGAAAGGAAGGTGTTCTCCATTACTCCCAACATATCCCTGAAGAAGACACACTTTTCCTTATCCAAGGCCTTCATTAGGATAACTGCAACCTGTTGATCTGTAAAAACATACTGTAGCCAAACTGATCCATGTTGTACACAATCTCAAATGAAGTGGTATTGGATGTTGATATGTTTCAACCTATCATGGAACAATGGATTCTCAAAGAGATTGATGCAACTCTGATTATCACAATAGATACTAGTTGAATCCATCCTCTGACTAAATAGTGCCACTAGCATCTTGTTGTAGCTTTTTCTATCTCCTATCACATGAGTGCTTCAAAAGATATAGAAGCCTCCTAGAGACAGCCTCTGGGTTGATAAGAGACCAATGCCTAGGGCATCCAAGAGGAGTTTTTTTGAAGATTACCTAAAGGCTTTCTGTTGCACTCCATATGTCACGTAGTTTGAAAAGAGATAATTCAAGGGCTTGGTTCAATAGTCCTTCATAAAGGTAAACTCAAGCAAACACGTAGATCTAAATACTCAGGGGGTAAATACGGCTAATCTCAAAGAGAAATTTCTTGGTTCTGTTGCCAACACACAATAATAGGCAACTTAACATTTTTGTTGTAGTATAGATGAACAAGAGGAAGGAAAGGAGGGGAATTTATGCAGAGGGTTGGACAAAAACGTAGAATCCTAAGCAACAATATCCAGCAAAAATATGGAAGAGTGAGGAGATGAAAATGCAAAAAGAGTGGAGCGTGAATTAAGTTCTCAAAATCTATGCCTCACGAATACATTTGTCACCAAACAGCAATAAGTAAATCTATGCACATACAAGTACGATAGGCTATTAAATAACACAAGTAAATATGTAGTTAACATATGTACTTTTTACTACTTTGCAGCAAACATACAACCATAAGGAGAATGATACAAGCAACTTCATTACACTATTTTAGAGGGGGAAGACATACATGAAGTGATATATAAAGGAGAATGTATATTGTGCATTTCTCTGATTGGAATCAATAAAAAAAATTCATTAATCCTTAAAGATGGAGTCCAAATCACCAGTCCATTACATTTAGCAATTGTATCAGCCCAAGGACCTCATGAACAAGAAAATTGAACCAAAGTGGTACCCACATAATTCTTGGTCTCTTTGGTGCAGAATTTTGGAACCTTTGTTAAGTGTTTCTTCCCTCTTTTTATAAGGAGAGGGGGAGCTTTGAAAGCAGTTACAAAATATCTCAGTCGAGCTCCAACTGTCTGATCGACTAAGTGTCTCGACGTGCGAAGGTCTGCTGCCCAAATCATTACAAAGGATTTGATTCCTTTCTTTAAAATGCAGAAATTACATAAATAAAGAAATAAGGAAAATTAAATGATGGTTCTGGAAAATATCTCCTGCCATTCCTGTGATCGCCTCTGATAAGGTCATGCCTTTGCCATGATGTGCCTCTTTTGCCACTCGGTTGATTCCCCGATCACTTTCCTCTTAACTGTTTGAACTCATCACTTTCTAGAGCTTGGAGCGATCAACTGTGGTGGCCTTGGTGGTGTTCAGGAATCATAGCAGCCGACTCATCCATCTCTTTACTTCTTTATATTACACTATCGAATCCCACTATGTCCTATAACATCGCCATAATGCCACTTTAGAGCTTTGACTTATCGAAACTTTTTTCTTAAAATACATTACGAAAACAGTGATTTCTAGTGTTCTTGGCCCCTTTTGTTTAGCCCCTTTCTACATTTCTCATCATAGGACCGAGGGTTGTGACTTGTTGCTTAGCCTTAAGGCGCTAGGGCATTGTTCTTGTCGGGGGCCATTTTTCCTTTATAAAGTGCTTTGCACCCCTTGGTTCTTTAAACTCTTCTCGACCGTGTGCCAACCCTAATACCGGATCCCCCTTATCGACACTTTTTCAATTGCCAATTGTTATAAAGTTTCGACATCCTCAACCTTCTATATCCTAATCTTCGATATGATGTCATCACTCCAAGTGGAACTTCCTGAGTGGTGACATGTGTCACCCAAATTTGGCCCCTTAGGCCCCTCAAAACACCATAACTGCTTGCCACATGTCCTTCTGTACCGCCACATCATGCTGACTTCAAATGTCACTATAGTTTTATCGAAACCAATCATATGCTGCCACGTGTCTTGATTGGAGCCAATCATAAAGGTATCACCTTTATGATGGTGATACCTTACCATTCCATTACTGGGAGAGAAGAAGGGCCTGCCCAACTTTGGTTTTGGGATGAAATCCTTTATTAGTCTTTATCGACTCTCCCCGACAGTTTTTAACGCTTCAAAACTTTTAACACTATCACAACTTTTAAAGTTTTTCACTTTCAGAAGTTTCGATCCTCTGATTACCGATGTTTCGATCTCCTTCGAGCTTCGATGTTGCGATGCGTTGATACCTGACCTCCGATATTATTGTTGATATTCCTGATGCTTTGATGTTGCGATCGTCGATATCTCTGGACCTCCAACATGTGATATCAGATTTTTTGGACCTCCGATATTTCGATCTCTAATATTCCTTCTTTCCTAAGGCTTCAAATGCTTGAAGCTTCGGCAGACCATATCTTTTGATCTCGAAGTCCATTTTCGAGCTTCCACATATCGTTGGAAAGCTTGTTCAGAGAAATTTCCAATCGACAGGGTCTGATGTAGGCTTTGAGTCCTTATGTGGCTTGGAAGATGACTGCAAAATTCTCTTCTCTTTTGCACTCTTTTGACATCATTTGGCACCATTCGAACAATTTTTCAGTAAGTGACAACATTGGCTCCAATTAGGGACAATGCCTTGTTGGCAAGGTGTTAAGAACCTGCAAACTACTTGCCTTCACCATTGGGCATGGAGTAAAAAATATAATGATCCTGTAAAACCAGAGAACCTCCTTGGAACTTTATCTTTTTGGAGTCCCCTCCTCATAAAACTGAAATGTAGAACTACAAATTCTAATGACTAGAAATTAAATGCTCACCTAGTCAGCTTATTTATATACAACTTGTCTTTAGGCATAGGGCTCAATTCACCCAAGTGATTTCAACCTTTCAATGGTACCAGGCCATCATTTGGGTGTTGGACCTAATCCCTTCATGTTGTTGGAATTTAAAAATCAAAAGAAGCCTGCACCATGAAAAATCTTCAAACAAAAACCTTGATACATACCGTAGAAACAACATCTGTTGCTGACCAAATAATGTTGTCATGTAGCCATCTACTCGGTCATAGAACTGAAGATAACAATTTGTGGTTCTCCCTCTCTTGAACAATTTCCCAGTAGGAATCTTTCTGTAACAGGCAGCCACAAACATTGCTTGGCTCTTCAACTTTGGGCTCCTCTTGAAAGAGTTGTTGTTGGTAATCTTCTCCCCATTTGTTTGTAAGAAGATACCTTTGAAAATCTACAACCATCTCATCCTCCTCTAAATCATCTGAATCATAGATTAGAGAATCTTTATCGACTTCAATACTAGCTTCTTAAAATTGTTCTTTATTTGAAGGATGTGAATCATGAACTGTAGTCTCTTTGTTGACTTCCTAGTGGACCTCCTCTTTTTGTGCATCTTCCCATGACTGGGAATGTTGCAGTCCTGCATTTCTCAACATCCTATCGGAGTCATAAAAATCGTAACAAGGAGAATCATCAAATTCGATAGAATAAGATCTATGAGGGTTTATTTTCAACTTGATAATGTCTCATTCTTCCCTTTCTTAATTGTTGGGTAGCGCTTCTTGATGCAAGTATATGTTTTCTTGGAGTTGAGCCCCACAAACATCTTCAGCAGGATCATTAACCTCAAAAATATTTTCAACATTAAAATGTGCACAACAATCTTCAAATAGAGAACCCGGTGGATATAATCTTTTGCAAAAATGATTGAATGCTATGTGAAAGCTCTTTAAGGAAGATATGTTGCCATGAGGTATTGTCTTGTACCAAATTCTAGCATCTCCCTCTAAAGAATCCCTGAACAATTTCATTTTCACATCTTCAAAAACAATACCCAGTTGTTCCATGCATTCATGAAAATCCTTGAGGTGTTGGTCCGACCTTCTATCTGTGTTTCCACTGAAACTAGGCAAATAGGTATACCATTCATGAACTGAAGGGACATGATGGGGATAACTAGCAACAAAATAAAAATCTAGTGGGGCAAATTGTTTTGCCAAGAACGTAGGAATGGCCATTCTGAAAACCCCTCTAGGTGAGTGATCTCAATTTCAAATGTAGGGGAAGTTTTCAACCAATTAACATCAGAACGAGTATGAAGCCTCTTGAAAGCGAGGATGACCAAATAAGGATATAGATAGTGGAGTCGTCAGGGTGTTTATAATAATATTCAAAAAGTGGAGTCGCCAAGGTGAGAAATCTTCAACCCACACTTCCCCTGCTCACTCAACAGATGGAATGTAAAAATTGTCATACCTAGGGAAAAATACTATGATTCGTCGTTCCCCGGTAACGACGCCAGAAAGATGTTATAGCTTTTTCTATCTCTTATCACATAAGTGCTTCAGAAGATATAGAAGCCTCCAAGAGACAACCTCTGGGTTGATAGGATACCAGTGCCTAGGGCATCCGAGAGGAGTGCTTTTAAATATTATCTAAAGGATTTATGCTGCACTCCATATGTCACATAGTTTGAAAAGAGATAATTCAGGGGCTTAGTTCAATAGTCCTTCATCAAAGGTAAACTCAAGCAAACACATAGATATAAATACTCAGGGGGTAAATATGGCTAATCTTAAAGAGAAATGTCTTGGTTCTAGTTGTCGATACACAACAATAGGCAGCTTAACATTGTTGTTGTAGTATAGATGTTGGGTCCCTATAATACTAGTGATTACCCCATTAATATTGTAGTTATACCCCTTATTTATATTTTTGTGCCCCTATTACCCCCATATTGTTATTTCTGTGCCCCTTAGAATCCCTCTATTGTTATTTTTGTGGCTTTATATTATTATTGTTAGGTCGTCTGGATTATATTGTGACTCCTTAGA
>APFE030599531.1:47177-71612 GCA_000404065.3 Pinus taeda
TATGCACAGTTGTGGAATCCCTATACGCTGAGTCGGCAATGAAGACATCCACGCAGTTCATACATTGTCCAGAAGCCTTAACTCGCAATGAAGTTATTAATGCAGTCAAGGAAACATTGTCCGGAAGCAACCATAAAAGCACAGAACTCATATTCGGATGGTTTTGAGATTGGAAGAGGAGTCGCTGTGATATGAAGGAATTCGCAGTCTATACGCACTCAATCATTGTCTTGAAGACTTTAATACACAAGGCATAAAGACGCAATCATAAAGACCTTTCTGCGCAAATAGACATTGATACAGGAACTCCACACGCAGTCATGGAGCAAACACACATCGACGTGTGATAGCAAACACACAGCGACGTGTGATAGCAAACACATAGCTACATGAACCCTAATCCATTCTATATATGCGTTATGAAGTATTTCATGACCATATACACACATCACTCTGTCATGATATAACACAGTCTATACGGAAAACACAGTCACGTATGGAAACATCTAATCTGTTGGAAATGCTCTATACGCACAACAATGAACTATATATGCACAACAATGACTATACGTTGGCATCTATCACAGTGCATGAAGACTCATGACCTTGAAGACTTGATGGGCAATAATGTTGATATAGCAGTCAATGGTATGATTGTAACAATCTTTAGTGGAATTGTGTCAGCATATTCATTGACATGGCATGGGATGACATGGCATGGAAGACACACTATGTATAATTTGGCAGAGAACATATATGGCACAGGCAACATCATGATGTAGATCAAGCATAATGCAACATAGAGATGAGATCATGAGTAGCATGATATATATATATATATATATGGGCAGCATGATGGATGATTCATATCAGCATGGGTAGCATGAAACATGATGAGATCATGGGCAACATGGGCAGCATGAAGCATGATGATGCATGAGCAGCATGAATTATGAAGTCATGGACAACTTGATGTATGGGCAGCACAGTGATCATGAGTAGCATGAAGATGCATGATGCAACATGATGGTGCTACACGGTAAGGTGCAGCAGATGAACGAAATGGATAGGTGAAGTCGTCACCTAAGAGATTAAGTTGAAGTAGAATGTCTTCAACTGATCTCATCATTATAGAAAATGATCTATGCTCAGATCCAAATAAGTCAAAGTGTTGACTTTTGTTGTAAATGTATTATCTCTCTCTCTCCCTTTCTCTGCTAAACTTTGAAGATAAAAGAAGATTTGATCAAGGGGTTTCCCCACACATTGTGGGGTTTGTCCCTGGCTAGCGCCACATCTTGTGTCCTCTTGTCTTGGCTTGTCTTCTGGGATTTATATTTGCGTTCTATCTACAGTTTATCTTAATGTTGATGTGATTGCTAATTGTGAAATTCAAATAAATTGCTATAGCATAGAACATACCAAAAATTAACATGGGATCAAAGTTGAGGTGAAGACAATGCCCAAGCAAGAGTGAAAGAGCAATCACCAAAGGCAGTTGGGACAAGACAAAAGGATCAATGGGTTCCTCATAATTCACCCAGGGTGAAGTCGAAGCAGAGGATATTATCAAAATCACGCAACGGAAAGCTCTGATGACCTATCTAAAGATCACTTCATTGGGAAGTTCAGATCTAAGGGTGGAAGAAAAGACAAATGCCTTGGTTACAAAAAATTTGGTCATTATGTGGAGGAGTCTCTAAATGGCAGAGACACTTCTCTTGATGAAGATAAACAAATCATTCTAGGGTCAAGGGAATGACATGTAATACAGTTCATCAAGGAGAAATGGTCGACTCTTCAAAGGAAGCAAGGAACCATAGGTAAGAAGAACCAAATATTGTTTCTGATAAAGAAGTGTTATCTTGTATTGGCCCTCTCCTTCAGATTCTTTGGGAATCTGGCATATTGATTGTAGTGCTTCAAGGCACTTCATCGGATAGAACAGTGCACTCTCTAATTTGATAAATATGGAAACAATCGTGGGATTACACTTGGAGCCAATGCCACCTATCCTGAAAAAGGAATGGAAGTCAAAGGTTTTATGGTAGCATTCGCCGATAGAAAGGTATGGTTTAAAAATAGAATTTTCAAAGATGCTTTTGAGTTCAAGGTTGTATCAAGTTGCAGGAAGTCCACTGGGGACCATGTCCATTGACACAGCACCAGAGGTCTGTGAGTCAAATGGTGACAGAGATGCTTGAATTCAAAAAGAGCATGAAACTACATGTTTGAGATGTACAAAAGGAAAATCTTACAAGGGGATCATTCCCCTCAAGTAGCAGGTCCACAGGTTTGAAACAACCCATGGAGTTTTGAGATTCATGAATGGGAATCTCATGTAGATAGGTGGAAGAAAGCCCTCTATGGCTTGAAGAAAATCACCCCGGGCATAGTATGAGAGGATCAACAACTGTCTAATGAAGCTGAGATTCACTAGGAGTGAAATCGATCCAAACCATTACTCGAAGGTTGTAGATGATAGACCTCTCATACCAGCACCTATGTCTGACAGGTGCAAACCCTCTCATTTGTAGGAGACAGAGGGAGTTGGATTCCGTATGTGGAATGATAAACTGCAAGCCTGTGACTACCTCAAGGATATTAACTTTCAGAAGCTATATGGTAGTGATGTCGGACTAGATTTGGGAAATGCCTCTGTGTTTCATAAACTCTATCACGTTGATGTTCTTGGTGAACTTCCATCCGGACATATGTTTTCCAGTTAGCATGGTGAGCTCATATTTGGTTGAGCCTCACTGGATTGGTGCCAAGAATCCTCTGAGATATCTTCAGGGCACAATCTCTCATGGATTGAGATACACTGTCGAAGATATGAAATTGCATGATCATTTGAATGCTGATTAGGCAGGTAGTGTGGAGGATCACTGGAGCACTTCTTAGTGTTGTTTCTCTTTGGATTCTGCTTCGATATAATGGATGAGCAAGAAGTAGAAGTCAGTTGCCATAAGCACCGCCGAGACTGGATACATATCTGCGAGTATGATCTCGTATGAAGCTACCTGGTTGGGGAAGCTCTTCAGTGAGCTGTTTTGATCACATACCACTGTGATTCTTTGTAACAACCAGAGGTGGGATTCAATTATCGAGGAATCTCGTATTCGACAATTGCTCCAGCTGATAGACATCAGATACTACCTTATCTAGGATATGGTAAGTCGATGAGCAAGGAGGCTCCATCACACTGAGATGATGTACAGGTCGCTAAAGCCCCAAGGGAAAGATCAAATTTACGATTTTCCTGAATGACTTGTAGTCATCAAGAAAACCTTGTACAAGGGTCTTGCATGTTGTATACATTGAGCTCTGGGAGCTCTGAGGGCTTGTGGTTCTACTGGAGCAACATATGACCACAGGGTGACTCAACCTCCCCTAGTAGTGTGCACTGAAACAAGATGATTTGCTCTCTTGTGGGACAAGATGATTCGCTCTCTTGTGGAATAGGATGACTTGCTCTCCTGTGTAGCAGGATGATTAGATCTCCTGTGAGGCCTGGATTGATGTGTTCTCCATGGCAATTGTAGCAGGATTGATGTGTTCTCCATGGCGATGTGTAGCCGGATTTGATGTGTCTTCTATGAGGCCTGGAGCTGATGTGTTCTCCATGGCGATTTGTAGCAGATAATGTGTTCTCCTGGAGGACAAGTTTTATTTTCTCCTGTCGAGAATCCTACCATGCAATCTGGGATCATGGGAAGTACCTCTCATTTGATCAATGAGCAGGGAAATGAAGTTAGGGACCATAGTAGTACCGATGGACGCATCGTTGTATTTACCGTACTCCCTACGCTAGGATGATCTCCATTGCTCTGGGATCAATGATACTGGTTTGGGACCAGTGGTAGGAGTTGTACCATACTATGAAACCGACTTCGGGTCGGTTGAGACTGGTCTAGGACCGGTGGTACATACTCTAGGACTGACTTCGTGTCAGTGCAGTACTGATCTGGGACCAGTGAGAGTGGTACATACTATGACGCTGACTTCGGGTCGATTGAGACTGGTCTGGAACCAGTGGTACACTCTCTGAGACTGCGATACTAGTCTGGGACCAGTGGTAGGAGTGGTACTTACTATGAAGCTGACTTTGGGTCGGTTGAGACTGGCCTGGGACCAGTGACACGCACTCTGAGACTGACTTTGGGTCAATGGAGAATGGTATGAGACATTCTCAATCAATTCTTCTTCTTCATAGTTCAGCAGAGCTAAGCAGAGTTAAGTAGAGCAGAGCTGAGCAGAGTAGAGCAGAGACAACAGAGCTGGGCAGAGCAGTGCAGGGCACTGATGGCAGAGATAGTACAGTTGGTCATATGGATCAGCAGATGGATTTCTCCCTAGTTGAGAGGGAGTGCTAAAATTGGCAACTAGGGCCAAACTCCATGTGGGTCAACTTATTTATGGTAGCTGATATTTTTTTTGGATCCCTCTTGTCGAGAGGTGTAGGATTGATCTAAAGATCATCCGATTCCGACAAGTATTTATGGAGATATTAATTTATTTTGATTATGGAATTATTATCAAGTTGGCCAACATCTCATGTAGGCTCAGAAGCCCAACCGACGTGTCTATTCAACCTCTACGTTTTTAGTATAAACAAGATAGGATTTGGAGTCATTAGCAACACACATTTCTTCATGTGATCTCCTTTCCACGTCTTGGGTTTTTGGAGAAGGAGAGACACTAATGAAGGATGCCCTAATTCAATGCTGGAAATAGAGACAGTTAGTCACATATCAAAGAAGACATTATTACGCTGTTCATGGAGATCTATACACTATTAATAATGAGGAACTGCACAATGTTCATGCTGGAGACTATTACACTGTGAATAGAGACACATATACGCTGGTAAACAATGAGGATATGTATATATCCACAGTCATAGATATATATACGCACAATTGTGGAATCCCTATACGCTAAGCCAGCAATGAAGACATCCACGCAGTTCATACGCTGTCCAAAAGCCCTAACTCGCATTGAAGTTATTAACGCGGTCAAGGGAACGCTGTCCAAAAGCAAGCATAAAATCACAAAACTCATATTCGGATGGTTTTGAGATTGGAAGAGGAGTCGATGTGATATGAAGGAACCCGCAGTCTATACGCACTCAATCACTGTCTTGAAGACTTTAATACGCAAGGCATAAATACGCAGTCATAAAGACCTTTCAGCGCAGATAGACATTGATACAGGAACTCCACATGCAGTCATGGAGCAAATGCACAATGATTTGTGATAGCAAACACATAGCTACATGAACCCTAATCCGTTGTATATATGCATTATGAAGAATGTCATGACCATATATGCACAACACTCTGTCATGATATAACACAGTCTATACGAGAAATGCAGTCAGGTATGGAAACATCTAATCCGTTGGAAATTCTCTATACGCACAACAATGAACTACATACGCACAACAATGACTATACGATGGCATCTATCACAGTGCATGAAGACTCGTGACCTTGAAGACTTGATGAGCAGTAATGTTGAGATAGCAATCAATGGTATGATTGTAACGATCTTTAGTGGAATTGTGTCAGCGTATTCATTGACATGGCATGGCATGATATGGCATGGAAGACACACTATCGATGGTATGATTGTAACGATCTTTAGTGGAATTGTGTCAGCATATTCATTGACATGGCATGGCATGACATGGCATGGAAGACACACTATGTATAATTTGGCAGACAACATATATGGCATGGGCAGCATCATGATGTAGATCAAGCATAATGCAGCATAGAGATGAGATCATGAGCAGCATGATATATATATGGGCAGCATGATGGATGATTCATATCATCATGGGTAGCATGAAGCATGATGATATCATGGGCAGCATGGGTGGCATGAAGCATGATGATGCATGAGCAGCATGAAGTATGAAGTCATGGACAACTTGATGTATGGGCAACACAGTGATCATGAGTAGCATGAAGATGCATGATGCAGCATGATGGTGCTACACGGTAAGGTGCAGCAGATGAACAAAATGGATAGATGAAGTTGTCACCTAAGAGATTTAGTTGAAGTAGAATGTCTTCAACTGATCTCATCATTATAGGAAATGATCTATGCTCAAATCTAGATAAGTCAAAGTGTTGACTTCTGTTGTTAATGTATTATCTCTCTCTCTCTCTCTCTCTCTCTCTCTCTCTCTCTCTCTATGATGAACTTTGAAGATAAAAGAAGATTTGATCAAAGGGTTTCCCCACACATTGTGGGGTTTGTCCCTGGCTAGCGCCACATCTTGTGTCCTCTTGTCTTCTGCAATTTATATTTGTGTTCTATCTGCAGTTTATCTTAATGCTGATGTGATTGCTAACTGTGAAAATTTAAATAAATTGCTCTAGCATAGAACATACCAAAAATTAACACACATCAAAACATATCTAAAAATAATTTATAACAAATTTATTATAGTAGCAAATATATCCCTTTAGCTTCTATATGTTTGTTAAATCACTTTCCAAAATCCATTCAATGTTATGTCAAATCAATGTGCACAACCAACACTAAATAAACTCAGTCATCAAGATAACGTAAGCTGAAATTCATATCTATAAGTACACAAAGTTCGAATAATTGAAACACTTCAAACATATAGAGAAAATCAGGGACAAGCACATGCCAATAGCTTAGTACAAGTTGGTACAAGTCAAGCTCTTCAAACCCTATATAGGGCATCCATGAAAATAGAAAACCCTAGCCACCAACTCCCCTAGATAGGAATTTTTCCCAACTAAAGTTAGTCACTCCACTAGATATTCACAAGAAGTAAGTACTACACATTGACAATTCTTCTTTGGCATCTACACTTGCATCCCACAAGTGTACAAGGTAGCCTCCATTTATCTTCTCCACATCAAGCACTCCAAGTAGTACTAGAGTTTCCAAATGTATAAAAAAAATGTCTTGTTCTCTCACAAAAGTTGCAAGAACAAGTTCTCCTTTACTCATCTAGGGTTCCTCCCAAGCATAGATTCCCTTAAGTGCTCAAAACAAACCACAATCCTAGTCTTCTTCTTGGATCTCCTAAAAAAACCTTTATGCTCAAAATAAAGAAGGACAAGTAAAATAAAGAAAGTACAATGAAAAAGACAAGTTCACTCTAACTCTCACATCTAACATGTGTGTGATTGTATACTTGAACATGAATTGAGTGAAAATATTCCCTCTTATTTATATGAAAAGTGGGGGAGGCCAATAATAATAAAGTGGACCATGTCCACAACAAGCAACGTAACTAAACACTAGATAGGCCACATGTGAAACACTCCAATTCTAATTGACACATGTCAAGATTCAAGTTATGCATGCCCCCCAGTAAGAGTCCCAAGGTGAGCACTTCTCAAAAATTTCAACATTGCTCCTCTAAAGGCCTCCAACACTCCAATGATTCCTCCTAAACCATGTGTACCTTTGAGTTTAGCACACCTACCGTATTAATCACCAACTCAAGTGTCCTTGAGTCAAGTAAAAGCCTCCATGCAAATAGGTATCTCTATGTTGCATAAGACTCAATGCCCTCATAAATGCCCAACACTCCTCCAAATGGATTAATCTCAAAAGTGACCAACCAAGCTCTCCATTTGTGCATCCATGAAGAAAGTCACCATGCCACTTATGTCTCCATCCTCCTAAAGAAGTGTGCCACAAAAGCATCAAATCAAAGCACAACAATCCATGAGTATGTTATCTTCAACATGTATGTCCAACATGGTAAAACCAAAGATAACTAGCACACCGTGGACTCCACATCACATGGAACACCCCCAAACATGGTGTAAAAATTTCCAAAGTAATCCCAAAAGTTGACATAATGTTTAATCTTTCCACAATTCTCAAAGGAGGAGATTAAACCTTTCAATGTTAGGATTACTCAATTCCCTTCTTCCATCTTTCTATTGACTTTGTTTAATTCATCCTAAATCTCTTTAATTTTTAATAAATGATCTTGAAGAGAGACATGTTCATCCATCTTTATTAAAAACAATATTTTTTTTAGAAAAAGAAAAAAGAAAAAAAGGGTTGTACATTTTGTTAAAGGTTTCATCCATGTTTCTTATATGCCTCTAGCGGTTGAATGCATTATCACCATCCTAAACTTTGAGAAGTATCTAATCTTGAGTAGCATAACATCTCAAATTTCACATTGTATGAGCACCTTCAAAAATTTCACTCTCCACTTCATTTCACAACACAATTAAGTTCAAACACCTATATTCAAAAATTGCAAGTATTCTCTATTAATATATTTCTATTAAATTTGGTATTATCCTTCAACACTATATGAGATATATTAACTACGACTAAACACTCCAAAACAAAATTGAGATGCATTAATTTTTTAAGAGAATTGTACAATTTCACAACAAAGATTTTTAAAAAATGAAATTACTAACATATTTTCATCAATTCCCTTTGATTCTTTTCTACATAGGAAGAACTTGCTCTTCCTAACATGCTTACATGCTAAGAAGTGCACCACCTTTATCTACTTATATGGTAAGAAGTGCACTATCATATCTTTAGGGACAAACCTTAAGAACTTGAGAAAGTTCTCCTATATCATTAAAGCACTTGAAGTTCTCCCACATCCCTAAACAATCGAAGGTGTGGCATCCAACTATGCACCCTCAAACACCTCAATCTCCCATATCTCTAGATGCATGAAGGTGTGCAACATTCAATGGCACACCCTCATAAACACCTCTAGATACACATCAAGTTTTTCAGGTGCATACGTAATTATCATCCTTAACTACCATTGGATGGTGCACTCTCAAGTACCTTAAGTTATGGAAGAACTATGTCGAATGCATACCTATTGGCATCCCTAACGACAAATATTAAGCACCATGCAATAAGTTAATGATTGGCTTATTGCCTTTACATCCTATCTATTAGATATCGCATTATTCTTATCTAATAGACAAGATGAAAAAGTAGTAAAGACAATGATTGGCTCGTTGCATGATGCCTAATATTGCACGTCCCTAACTACCATTGGACGACATACCCTCGGGTTGCTACAGTAGTTGCAGTAAACTTGACTCAATCAAGTTACCAGTGGTTTTATGCTCCAAGTTTATGAGCAACCATGGTTTTTCCATTAGTGTTTATATTTAATGTAGCCTATTTAAAAGCCAAAAAGCTCTAGGTTAATTTGTCCTAATGGCCATTGGGAACACAACAATGACGCCTTTAGACACTTCTCTCAATGCTACATGATCCTAACAATTGGTATCATAGCCAGAGTGGTAAATATCAAAGCCTGGTGAATATTAGAGCAAGGTGAATATTTGTGCACTGTTGTGAAGTTGCTTAGTGTTTAAGCCTATGGGTGATTGTCTGTTCCCATGGAGTTTGAATGCAGAACTGCTATCAAGTAAGCAGTGGGTTGTAGAGTTGTGGTGCAAGTTGTGTGTTGTAAGGATGGCGAGAGGTTGTGGCAGGTGTTGATGGAAGTGATCATGCGTGATATGGTGGAAAATTATCTCGATGTTGCATTTTCTCATTTGATGAGAAGCAGTTGTGGCCCGAGAAGCGACAACGGAGAGGGCCCCATCGATCTTTAGTAGTAAGGAGTCACAAGGCCACATAGTTACAACTGACATGGAATGTTGTTAAAGGAGATGGAGCATCGAACACAAGCCTAGGGAGGTATGGTTGGGTGCAAAGGATACTTGGATGCTCATGACATTAATCATGATTTGCGCTGCGTGTTTGATGGAGGTCATGGCAATAGAGGAGAACGACAGTCATAGAGGAAGCAGTGCACATTATGAAAGCGATTAGGATAAAAGGGTGTGCAAAAGGTTGTATGTCATTGGAGCAATATAGTTGGATATTCTACAGGAGGCGACGAGGAACCTATTGTTGGACATAAATGAGAGGCAAGTTGAAAGTTGTTTTGATCTCTAGGTTGAACAATGAGTGGTCATTGTGTAAAAAAAATAAAACCGTGTAGCCCATGTGAAGTTTGAGTTAGAACTGAAGTGTTGTGTGGGGACTGTCTACATCTCTGTAACGCCAACTCTTCAGACTTTTGATTATGAATGTTGTGTGTTGTGCATTGTGTGTCAGTTGTTGGACTTTGCTTGATTTGGAGCTACATGAAATAGTGTTGGTGATGTGTGTGTGAGTGTTGTATGTAGCGTTGTGATGTGAAGTTGTAGTGTAAAGAGTTGTCTTGCAAGTGTTGGAGCCTGGGAGTGTCATATCATTAAACATTATGTGGTATGGCTTTGGGAAAAATCTCATGGAGTCATGAGTCAAAAGCAGTGGAGTCATAGTGGAGCTATAAAGCTACTATGAGAACTAGATTTACACCTTGTAGGATTAGTGTGTTAAGAGTCATGTTGGAATGTCATGGATAACATTGTTAGTCAAAACTTTCATAGTGGAAGAAGAGATGGTAGTGGCAGCATGGTGGATTGAGAAGAGCATGGCATAAGGTCATTCCCAATCAGAGAAGGTAGACAAAGTCAACACTAGTGCCCAGTAGAGAAGCCCTAAGAATTTGCCATGTGATAAATCTCAAAGTACGACATATGAGAGAACCTTGTAGGTAGTGATTTCTTGAGGTAAGAGGAACGAGGCCATATCGTTGATAAGGGTCTTGTTGAGACTGGTAAAGTAGTGTGGCAAACATGTTTTGGATACTATGTAGAAGCTACTTGGAAGAGTGTGTGCATGTGCTGTGAAAGGTTGTCGCTAATGTGATAATAGATCATGATGCCCACTAAATTGATAGAAATTATGCTTGTTAATGAGAGATCATGTGGATTTAGCGAGTACAAATCATGTTGAAATGGCAGGTTAAGGTATGGATCGGGAAAAATATAGAACCAAAGAGAGGTGGTATGAACAAAATGAAGATGGAGTGGTATAGAGTGAAGGATCTAGTGTAATGAGTGAAAACCCTAAGGGATTTGGCCCAAGTTGTGAAATCTTGTCATGGGCAAGTGTATTCCCCTAAGAAGTTGAAAGACCTGAGGTTCAAGTAGACATGTAGCGCATGAGCACACATTGTTGTAAGGCCTCAAGAGTTTGTTCAAACATGCATGCAATGCAATGGTGCATGGAGTCATAAAGTTGTGGAATGGACCACTTGGAGAGGTACCAAGGTGGCAGGTGTCTGGTATCTAGCTTGAGGGGGGAACGTTAGATCTTCGGTGTGAGATGGTTCATGAATTATTGGGACCAAGTCAATATCCCTGAGTCAAGTTTAAGGGGGTGGATTGTTAGGGTGGTTCAAGTAAACTTGACTCGGTCAAGTTACCAGCAGTTTTGGGCTCCAAGTTTATGAGCACCCATGGTAGTTATCCTTAATGTAACTTGTTTAAAGGCCTAAAAGATCTAGGTTAATTTGTCCCAGTGACCATTGGGAACACAACAATGAAGCCTTTAGATACCACCACTTCTCCCGATGCTTTGCAATCTTAACACTTGTCATTATTAAATACCACTACAATTTGTCACAACTTTGACAATCCTCATCCCTAAATCACATTGTCTAATTTTTGTATGTTTTGGCCCCTTTCTAGCTATATTTTCTAGTCAATTTTGTCTAAAATCCCACAAATATTTATTGAGATTACAAGTTTGAGCTATGTAGTCTACACAATTCAAGTGCTCTAGGTATTTTTCATGGTGTTGAATCCACTTATGCATTCAAAAACTCCTTTTAAACAATGAAAAATCACAATCTCACCTAAAATTGTATTGCCAAATGCAAAGAAAAATAAACCAATAGGTAAAACAAAAGAATTAAATAGTGGCCTCCCTATATACCCCTACAATTTGTCACAAATTTGACAATCACACGACATCTCCTCACAACTCTTTGCTCATTGGTGCAAATAGATTTTGACAATCCTCAGAGCTCTTCGCTCATTGGAACAAATAGACTTTGTGGGCAACCAAGTTGCATGGATCATAATGGTAACATCTATTAAGGAATGAAACATCTAGTCCTAGGAAACTTATATCAAGAAAGGCAATATCTAAAATAATGTATTTAGCTTTAGCCTTTTTCCTATTTGAGAACTCACAACAAAGGAGGCAAGTTCTAAAATATGTATTTGTAATCTCTTTGAAAGGTCACCAAGCCTCTCATGATAATACAAGCAAATATTAGAGTCTTTTATTTTATCTTGTGTGATTGTGTTTGATTCATTTATTTCTAAGTAAGTTTTTGGAAGATTATGATGAGAGGTGAGGCTCAGAGAACCTCATCTCTGATCCATTCCAGATCAATTGGTATCAGGGAAAGTCACTACTTAGGGCCTAATCTTTTTTTTTATGCACTAAATTTTTGCTACTAGTATACTCCCTGTTTTCCAGCTAGTACAACACCCACTCTTCTTCTCAAGTCATTCATCTACTCATGTTTTTAGTCTCAACTCCTCTACCTCATCACAACATCTACAACACCCATGGCCAATTTTGTTACAAGTCTGCAACACATTTATAGTTCAGGGATTGTATCTCTGGTGTGGCATAGTTCCGTACCCCACCCAAAATCCATGAGTTTTTATATTAGGAGCAACATTCAGAGAGGGTTCCTTTTGGAGATGTACTCTCCCACCCCGTCTTAGTAGGCCCCTACTTCACATTCATCACATTCAAAATAACAGTATCTGGCTTGGGTTCCTTTGGAGACGTGCACTCCCACCCCAAGCTATGTAGGCACCTACTACTTCATCAACAGTCAACACAACAACATTTGGCTCGGGTTCATTTGGATGCATTCCTTCCCACCCCAAGCTATCTAGGTGTGGGGTACGGAACCAGGCCACATCAACTCAACGGCATCCAAAAATCATTTCAACCATGGCTTCACACTTAAACTAGGTGGAAAGCAGGGGAAGCTTTCCATCTAAACCGGCAAATATTGGGCAGACAAGTTACATGGCTCATAATGGTAACATCTACTGAGGAAAGAAACATCTAATCCTGGGCAACTTATATCAAGAAAGGCAATATCTAAAATGATGTATTTAGCTTTTTCCTATTTGACAACTCACAACATCAAGCCTCGTGATAAT
Source organism: Pinus taeda (assembly GCA_000404065.3). Lineage (NCBI taxonomy): Eukaryota > Viridiplantae > Streptophyta > Pinopsida > Pinales > Pinaceae > Pinus > Pinus taeda. The sequence goes on from APFE030599531.1 coordinate 60,272, forward strand.
ACAAGCGAAAATTATTAGGCTGTGTGTGATTGTCTTATTATCAGATTGTCTTATTTCTTGTTGTGTAATTGTGTTTGATTCATTTATTTCTGAGTGGGTTTTTGGAAGATTATGCTGAGAGGTGAGGCTTACAGAGCCTCACTTCTGATCAATTGCAGATCACTCTGACAACCCTCACACGAATTATTCCACATGACAGATGGAGTTATTCTTGAATCCTCAAGCACAAAACAATGCATGGTCTCTAATCCTCACGCAGGCTACCCTGAGGCTACCCCAGATGACATCATGGGGTTGTTGCTCTTCATGGTGCCATTGATCGAATCCCCGCATCAGATAATAAAACATCATTGTCTTCTGATTCAACCGGATTCTTGTCTTTGGCGGCTACATACATATTCTGTGACTTCCAGTGGCGCCAACCAAGGCTATTCGCAACATCTTTTACTTCACATAGATGGTGACTCCCCTCATGGATGGATATTCACTTACAACGGCTCTTGACAAAACAAACCTAGTTACTCCCACGGGCTCCATAGCGTCCAACAAATGCCTTCCAAACTGAACTTTATTTGCAATATATGAAAAAATAAAAATTAAAAAGAGAACCAGAACACAGAAAACAAACCCAAAAAATAACTTATCTAAGTGCCCGAATCAGTTTGAATTTCCTTGCTTCTGTCCAATTGTGTGTGATTGTGGTTCCTTGCTCCGTTCGCTTCATCACTTATCTAAGGTCTTCCCCGGCTTCTTACTTGGCTTCCTCTGAACCCGGCTATGGTAACGTATGAGGTTTACACACATAGAAGGATGGACGGAAAATTAGAAGAGAGAAAGACGTATTTCATATATTATTCGACATTTCAAAAGTTACAATACATACATGACAGATGAGAGAGGGAGGTTAAATAACTTAAGTATATTCCACACACTAAAGTGCTTATTAATAACTTAATGCACCATCATTAAGTTAACATTACTTAAATAAGCAAGTATTAGATGACAAATTGTCTTAGGCATTTGTTGGGTTTTGTATGGTACTAACCAGAATATCTCGTAATTTGTTCACATTGTTTTGACATTATATTGGATTTCAGCTTAACATTTCTGCAAAATTGGTTGAAGTAATCAAATGTGAAGTAACCCTGTTAATAAATAATTATTTACTTGCATAGAAGGTTGGAAATGGAGCACAATTTTGTTGTCTAAGCCCATGCAACTTTTCACTTCAAACCCATTCTGTGTACACCTAACATCTGGCTAACCAGAATATCTCGTAATTTGTTCACATTGTTTTGACATTATATTGGATTTCAGCTTAACATTTCTGCAAATTTGGTTGAAGTGATAAAATGTGAAGTAAGATTGGAAATGGAGCACAATTTTGTTGTCTAAGCCATGCAACTTTTCACCTCAAACCCATTCTGTGTATACCTAACATCTGAAAATGCATGAGAATACCTTTTGCGGACACCTCCATTATGCCCACAGAAGTCCTAATAATGCATTACATAGAGCAATTTAGATTCTGTCCATTTGATTGCTTCCGGACAGAACTTTTGTTAGTATTGAGACATATAAAAATTCCTTTGTCCAAAGATATCTTCTATATTTCATCAATTAAGAAATATTCAAAGAAATAAGTATACTAGAAGGCTTAAAATCTGAATTTCTAAACATAATTAAACTGATTTCACTTTTGCTTTCGACTTCTAGCATGAAACCTTAACCAAAGAAAGCCTCAAGTATGGATAGATTTCAGTTGTTCAGGCTAGCAATTGCATCATCATCAGATGTGGAGAACTGGGGCATCAGCCTGATGGTAGATACTGAAGACAATTAAATTGAACATCATTATATGACAAGTAGCAAATGCTGCATTCTCCTCAACTGCCATATCCTAAAGTCAAAACCTGTATGATTTCCTATCAAATACAGTTAGATATGGTTTATGGAGCAGCACATGCAAATCCAATGTGCAGTTCAATGTTATATTTCAATGTGTTTTCTGTCACCAGATTCTCCCATTTCTCTCATCACATCCTATGCAGAAGCATTCTTTTGTTGATCCTTTTGGGCAAGCTTAAAGTCTGCAACTCTGTAGCTTCAAGATCTCACACCATGTGAGTTATGCCAACCTGCAGAAGATTAGTGTGAGGAACACGTAGTGTTGCAATGCCTGCTCTGCAATTTTTCCTCAAAAAAGCATAGAAGTAATTAATAACCAATTTCTTGATAAACCAAGAATCCTTTCTAGCTCTAATATCTCCATGACCCAAGAGATATACAACTCCTGATTCTTTGGCTTTATGCATGGATGAAAGCTCATACTCAAGACTTTGATCATCCATGGGCACAACACTTGTGGGCAACCCTGATGAGGTACTAGCTTCTGGTAGTGACTCTGGAGGAGCAAAGAAATTCCTTGAACCCCTGTAATTTCCCATTAGGGGTGCCTCCAGGGAATCGGGGCTGCAGCTTATTTCTCCTAGTAGTTTAGGATCCTTTGTTTCATTCTCTGATTCTGAAGTATACTGATCATCACTCTCTAATGAGAAATCTTCAGCCTCCCTACGGAGAAACTTTTCAAGACTTTCAATAAGTAGTTGTTCGAAGGCTTGATGATTCTCCTTTCGGACATCTTTGTAACCATACCTTGCAATACAGCGAAACATGTTGTAGTTTCTTGGACAGACTCGTCTGAATAGAAAGCGCTCACCTTGTGTCACAACAGGAACTGGAACATACTTGATACATACAAATATTATGGTGGAATGAATAGCTGGGAGACTTGTTACAAAATTCCCAAATATTGCTGGAACTCCATGAACGAGTTCATTATAGACCAACCCAATTCCAGGAACTCTTACTGTGCCAAGATTTGAACCCAGCTCTAGCATCAAATCCATTGAGATTTTCATCCTGACTTCACTTTGATACTTTAGGACACTTCCATAGTTCCAGATGTACATTACAAAAAGGAGGCAGGAGGCTACAACCAATGGGAGCCAACTACCATCACTCACTTTCATCAATACAGCTACAAAATAAGTTAGTTCAATGGTTAGAAAGAAAACCAGGAAACAAAGTGCCAAGAATAGGTTGGTTTGCCATATCAGAAGCATGACAATAGTCACTAACACTGTGGTCACCATCATTACTCCCACCTCAGAAATCCCTGCAACATGTCTCTATGTCAGCACATTTGTACTGAAGAGTGATATTCATTTCAAGGTTCTACTAGCTGTTTTCCATGAAATTTACTTATTGGATGAGATATTACTCTGTAATTGTGTTATAAATTGTGTATGCTAGTAAATGCTGACTATTGTTATGACTTAGTACTAATAAATCAAATTCATGTCTTTGTATAAGACTTACCATATGCATTTCCTATCTCGTTTGTGCCCTTAAAGGTGGCAGCTACAATGATGCAAAGAATCATCAGGAACCAGTTTATGATTGGAATGTAGACCTGGCCCATAAACCGCTTTGAGGTGTGTATGACTTTAAGCCTGGGGAAGCAACCAAGAGCCATTGACTGTTTGATACATGAAAATGTTGCTGAAATCATAGCTTGACTTGCGATCAGAGCAGCAGTATTGGCTAGCACAAGAATTGGCCAGAACGCACCAGCTGAATGATTTGGATATGAGAAAAATATATCTACTCATCAGTCAAAAGGCAATATGAACTATATAGACGAGCACAACTACAATTTTTATTATGAATAACTGCTAAGAATACAGGAACCTGTGATGCATTTCAAGTATAAGAATGATTTTGCCATTTCAAAACATGCTTATAATCCATGAAAAACATGCTACAAAGTCTATGCATGTTGTTAATACAGAAACTGATTGAACCTTGCCTGGAATTGAAGCGTAGAATGCCCGTTCTGCCATGCTTGGATTTGTTATAAGAAATGCAGCTTGGCCCATATATGCCAGTAACAGACATGGGAACACCAAAAATGTGAAGGCTATCTGCAGCCAACATTTATTCATAAGACTATACTAGCATTGAAAGGAAAAAAAGCACAAACTATGGGGAAGACTCAAGGTGAAAAACCAAATCCATATAAAGCTGTACTACTGCAGTTCCCTGAGCTTGAAAGAGAAGTATGCCTGCTTGAAAGAAACCTTTACAGAAAAGTATGGCCACTCAAAAAGAAACTCTTACAGTAGCCTGAAGTTGTCATGCTCTACAATGAACTTCTTTAAGCTCTAAGCTTACCTGGACAGATCTCACTGAGAAGTGACCCAAGTCAGCAAACATTGCTTCAGCTCCTGTGAATCAGAATATTAGTGCAAATTTTATTGGCAATTCCAGACTTTAGTTATTCAATGCAGAGACAGAACACAGACAAGAATAGTAGGTTTCAGTTTCAATCACCTGTTATGCACAACAAACAGCCTCCAAGAGAAAACCATGCTCGATTTGGATTATTTGAAAAGAAGTAATAGATATAGACTGGATTGAACGCCTTGAAAACACTATTGTCATATGAAATAATGTTGTAGAGACCAACCAGCCCAAGGGAAAGAAACCATATGAATAGAACTGGGCCATAAACAAGTCCCACTTTGCTCGTGCCAAACCTCTGTATGCTGAACAAGATTACAAGAAAAGCAACAGATGCCATCACAGCCACTTCTGCATTGAACAAAAGGAAACCCCACTTTTCTATTGTCAGATTCATCTTGAAAATGGTCTATAAACATATGGGTACATGAAAATAAAATGTTCATGATCAATCTTTTTCCTTGCAAATGGTTTTATTTAATCTTCTCATGTATTTCACTGGCACTGCTACAATGTTTTATGGGCCAACATTACAGTAAATTAGTAAGTAGTCAAATCATAGTCAAGCTGTAATCAGGCTAATGGTGTGACTGGTCAGCCACACAGTTAGCATCAATAAGCATGAATGAAGTCACCAAATGTATAATCACTATTGTTGTTACAACATGTTGGTCTAATTGTAATGAATATAGATCATAATGAATATATAACAAAGATACCAATAATAACAATTTTACATTAATAATAAAGGGTAAAGAGCGTACCAATGAAAAGTCATGACTCCACATAGAGATACCCCTTTGAGTATATTTATACTCAGGGCTATCCTCAAGTTCTCATCCAATCAATCTTTTAATTATCCATACGTTATTATTTTTGATAGGCATCTTTGTCTCTATTAATGTAGAAGCATTCGTATCCTTATTACACTAATCCTGACTAAGGGGGACTTTGCAAATGTGGTTTTCAAAGATAAATATAACTAGTAGTCTCAGAGAAATTCAATTAAGCATTATGCTGGTTTTTGACAGTGGATGAGAGAAAGAGTCAGCAATGTCCACACAGATGTTGTGATTGGATAAATACCTAGGTTGTTAAGTTGGCATGTTTATTTAACTAGTAGGAGTAGAGAAAAAAAATTAGTCTGTTTTGAGCTGGTTAAAAAGAATGAGAAAGGATTGGTGACAGTGTCACATGGTTGACATATATGACTCAACTTAGTCACGTCCATGTCAGTTATGCTACGATGCCAGCATCACTAGTTGACATAGGCAACATAAGTAGCCAGTCAGTTATGGTGTCAACCTATTTTCATTTATAAATATATAATAGATATGTGGGGAAAGACTCAAGAAGTGGAGATCCGATCCTTCCATTTACTTGCACTACTAGAAATATATATACTTTTCTGCATCATCCTGTTGTTTCTCTTATGATGAGCGTATGAACTATTGTCTTATTCATTCGGGGAGAGACAATATTGGTTCTGCTGCCACTTCTTTCAAAACCTGAGCGGTCATGAGGCATAGCTGACTAGATGAACAAGATGCCAAACAAGGTGGTGCCTAAAAAGGAAAAATCAAAAGTGGAGGAATAGAAAGATCAATATTCCTATCATTAATCTATCACTTGGCTCTTTCTCCTCAACGCTTTCAATGATTTAAATTTTGTGTTAATATATATATCTATATATATATATATATATATATTATATATATATATATATATATATGTATGGAGATCAGCTAGAATTCTAGTTTTAAAGGAATGTTGAACTTCGTGTGTAGGATCATCGAGAGCGGTACTCTTGGATATATGCCACAACTCTCTTCTTCATCCCAAGTAGATTCAGTACCTACAGCAGCAAATTCCAGGCAAGATTCTTCCACACTTATCTTCATCTTTTTCAACATTGGGCTTTCTAGCTCACCAAAGGAAACCCCAGTAAAGTAACCTTAGTTTGTTAGTTTAGTTTCATATGCTAATTTGCTAGAAAACTTGATCTGAAACCCAAGTGAGTACCTTAATAATCAACAGCCATCAAGTTAACGTAATAAGATCTATAACCCTATTTAACCTAGTGGCTCTTGTTGATTTTTGTAGCTTAGGCTAGTACTTCTACACAGGCCTTGTGTCTAGGTGGGCAGAAGTCGCTCTCATTCTCCTTAGAACACTTGCTCAGTTGTGAACAGGTTGCTGATGTAACACATATTAATATGTTGCCTTCTTGAGCTAATAAAAACTTGGGAAAAGTAGAGTAATATACCATAGTAAGTTTTAATGACAGCAATTGATCTCAAGTGAGGCGAAATCTAATCTCAGTGGTCAATCAGTTTGAGATTAAGGTTAATGTAATGTTCCTTTTTCTGGTGTTCCTTATGCCATGGATAGGATGTGTTGACCACTAGAGTGGCACCTGATGATTATATGAAGACTTCATGCCCAAGGATGATCCAAAGGACACTTGTACCATCAGAGATCATTAGTCAACAAGAGTTTTTAAACTCTACTTCTATTTCTCATCATCTTTTTTGTACCCAGATTCCACACCCTGCGGAGAATTGTAATAAGTGATACTAGTAATGGTGAGTTTTGAATCTATAACAGTACTAGGATGTTGGGACTCAATCAGAAAACAAGTACACCTTGAAGTGTTTTTTTTATCTAGTTAATTATCCCTTTTTGAGTTTTTTACTCACTTTTTACCCCAAAGTCGGGGTGACGGTTTGAAGGTTGGGCCCCTAACACATCTTAGTGTCTAGAGTCTATGTATATTACCATACTAGATCACACAAAAAAAATTGTGGAATTTGGTTAGGTCTAAGTAGTCATTTTTTTAATTTTTAGATTTTCCGCACTAAGGAAATTGTACTTGTAATGTAATAAGTGATGTCTAGAAAAGTTATATGGGGTATGAGTAATGAAATTTTCACCTCTCACCCTCAACTTTCTACTATGACACACGTTGATGGGTTAAAAATGTGTTTTTAACCCTCAAAACCCACTTTTCCTAAGTTTAATGGGAAATCTAGCAATAAATAATAAATGGAGAAAAATAAATATTCACAAATACTAAATGTTGTGGAAATGAAGTGGAAAATTATTAGGAAGTTAAAGTGAAGCTTCAAGGTGATGTGGACTCCAAAAATCAAGGAAATGACGTGCTCAAATAAAATCGAATTTCTGGCATTAAATGAGAAAACTGCTTACTTGGGAATTTGAATTTGTGAAGTTAATGCACATTTGGGAGGATTTTGGAGAATATTTGGTGGAGATTTTTGTGGGAAATTGTCCCCACATGGGTTACCATCCATATACACTTGTCATTCTATCATAAAATTCGAATTTGGCACATAAGGGAAGAAGAAAATGATGTCCACTTGCAAGAATTCGATTTTTACACTTGGCATTGGAGCTCCATTCAACAAATTCGAATTTCTCTTTGGGATTGTCACCTCATGCCACTTGTTTAATCACTTCTACATTGGGATTGGCTCCAATACCATTTTTCGTTGTCATTCTTCATTGGAATTTTCTCCCAACTCTCTATATATAATAGAGCCATGGGCTCTCATATGATATCATGTAATAAGCTATTGGGCTTGAGGAAACTCTACCATTTTGTATTTGCATACTTTCTTAATATAATCAAGATTTTGGGGCTGTTTGACTGGTGTTCTTTTGGCATTATGAGGTGATGTCCTTTCATACTATTGCTATTGTGTTTAATTTCTTTCACATGTTGAATTAATATTAGTTTATGCTTGTCATCTTGTTTGAATTGATGTGTGCAAGCTATCTTGCACATATCATTGATTTAGAGTAGTATTCTACGGATAAGCTTGCCAATTAATTTTATGAGGAATGTTTGGTTTATCTTATTCATTATATTTCTTTAATCTTATGCAAACTAATACGTGTTCAAGTGTGTGGGAAAGAACTTTTGTATTGTCTGCAGAAATCCATCTAGAAGTGGGAAAAATCTCAATTAGATCAACTCACTCTTAGAATCACAGCGATCCAAGACTCAGCCATTTTTTCGCTCCAAGTTTTCAATCCAACAAAGAACAAAAGGGACTTTTCTTGATCTATAGCTACTTGATCATCTATTTAAAATTCAAAATACTTCTTTGATTCTAGTTCTTTCAAAGTTATATCTCCTATTCAAGAGTCATTTCTAAAAGTTAAGGAAGTATGGGGGTTGACTCCCATTACTTGAGCTAGTACTTTGTAAATTAAATTCTAAGTTTAGTTTTGGTTTCTTTTTCCTAATTTTGCATTGACATTTTTTATTTTTTTTATTTTTTTTTTTGCAACCCATAGGCTTGATCATTGGACAACAAGGAGCTTGAGGACAAGCTTTGGAAAACTACTCATTCATATGTATGCAAGACCCCCTCACGTTATCCAAACACTGATTTCTAGGGAGGCCATAAGCACTTGGGAGAGAGTTGCAAACTCATCGAGGCCGTGGGCCTTTTGAGCCTCGTGAATCTCTTTTGGAGAGGTTTTTCCATTTTCAAGTTTGTTGTTGCTATATTTTTTAGGGAGAGAGTCTAGCTTTGTTAGAGTCCCATCTTTGTAAAGAACTCTCTACTATTGTGAGCTGCCCTCTTAGAGTCATTTTTACCCGCTTTAAGTGCTAATAAAAGATAATTAAAAAATTGTTGGAGGGAGCTTGGAATTTTTCCCATGGCATCCCCCTTTCTCATTTAAAGGAGGGATTCTTGTGGGTGGCCTAATCTTGCTTTTAGTTTTTCTTAGCTTTCTAGCTTTTAGTTTCATATTATGCATGCTTAAAATCAACACATTTCACTGTACATGCAAAATTTTACTAATCTTGTATTTAAATTCCCACATGCATATGCTCTCAAGTTTTGCAAACTATTTCTTTTTGAAGCATTTGCATTAAGCATTAATTTAATTTGGTGAATTAACACAATTTGCACTTCATTTAGGCATTTTAGTAATAGGAAGGCCCCAAGCCTCACTAAAACTTACCTCCAGCTTAAGTTGGTTGAATAGACTTTTAAGGACCCTCTACCTCTATTGACTCCTCATTGTGAGATCCAAATATTGGGCGAGGATGAAGTCTGAGGACTAGAGTTCAATTGTAACTTTGTCTTAGCACTATTTAATAAAATAAACCAAGAACATATTCCATCATATTTTCTTTGCTTGCAAAGTTCTTAAATTTCTTACTATCTTGATGGTTTAAAGTTTCACATGCAAATCTTATTTCAAGAGGCACTTTTGATATAAACATTGTAATCTCTTTTAATTTTGCAACAAGTTTAATTTTCTGGTATTTGGAAATTGGCTTATCTTTTGGTTTAATTGCATATTGTCATGAATGGTTGATTTCACTTTCAAGTACTATTATTTTGGGTTGCAAACTTAATTGCATGTTGTCATCTTGGTCTAACATTTGAGTTCTTTTTGTATCCTTTTGAGCAAAATAGTTTCCATGCTTTGATTTGTAGATTTATTCATCTTGAAAGCATTTATAATATCTTGTGCTAACAATTTATTGTTTCACTTTTCAGGTTTATTTTGGCTTTGCATTTGAAAGCATTTCACGTCATTCTAAGAAAATACAATTTCATTTCTTAAAGAGTAATACTTTGAAGGCACTGGTTGTTTATGTATTTCATGCTTATCTTATGTATTTATGGTTATTGCTCATATCAGTTTTGCTTATAAATCTTAAGAAATAGTCTATTTAACTCTAACAATTCTTCTAAAAACTCACATATTTTAACTTAACTTTTCATTAGGGACCACCTCCCTTACCTAACCTAAGAGATAGCTCAAATATAGAGAGTTAGGATTAGTGTGACAGTCCCTTCTCTAAGTTCCCCGCCACCAACGGCACCTTGTGAGGTTGAAGGCTTTTCTCACTGACTTGTAGGTAGGTGTAGGCGGCAGGGTCAACAGGATGGACTTTCAAAGTTGCAGGCAAACAGGTCACAGGTGCAGGTTGGCGTCCTCAATGGGCCCAGGGGCTTTTGGAGGGGTTTTGAAGAGTTTTTATGAGGTCCAATGACATTCGCTTGGTATATTCCATCATACACACAAATTTCCTTACGTTTCATTGCATTCTGACAACTTTCAAAAAAAAGTTATTAATGGGCCTAACTCAATTAATTACACTTAAGATGCCATTTCGGGAGAAATATTTAGCAGAACACCATAGTGTAATCGCTCATTGGAACCGGGGCAAGAAGATCTACAGGATGAGATGGTTAGAAGTGATTTTCAGTGACCTGAGGAGGCATGGTGGCCAATTTACCATAGTTGCAGGAATCGCCCCCCCCCCGATCCTAAGCCCGAAGTGCGACTCGAAGCGAAGCGTCCCGGAATTGATAGGCGAAGCGCGCTTCCAAAAATTAGGTGGCGCGATTCCGGCTTTTTTGAGCGATTCCTGCCATTTCAGGTGGCGTTGCCCCGGAAGCGCGATTCCGGAGGTGCTTCGGGCATGGGGTGGCGCCACGCAACCTGCCCGGAAGCGCACGCCACCCGCACGCCACCCAGGCGCCACCCGCACGCCGCGGGGCAGCTAGAAAAGTTAAATTTTTTTTAATTTATTTTAAAAATTAACCTAACTAAACATGAGGGGGTGGGTTAAGGTTAGTTTAGGGTGAGTTTAGGTTGAGTTTAGAAAAGAATAAAGCCCCCATTCTCTTCTCATTTTCTCACTTTGAGTTTATGAGAGTTGGAGAAGAGAGGAGAGGAGAAGAGAAGAGAGGAAAGGAGAGGAGAAGAGAGGAGAGCTTGGAGGAGTGAAGAAGGAGGAGCTAGGAGAAGGAGGAGGAGCTTGCTATTCACAATCTACTAATTTTTGTCATAGATTACTCATTAGACTTGTAGACTTGTGAATTTGAATTTTGAACCTTTTTGGCTTGGCGGTGATCAAGTGACATATTTTGTAAACATTATTATTTGAATTTTGGACATGACAAATGTTGACAGTTGCTCACTTGCTAGATAAATCATAATATGCTCTATGTTTTATGTTTTATAATATGCTTAAATG